>JAJLXO010000226.1:0-22050 GCA_030571375.1 Botryozyma mucatilis | reverse complement strand
TTAAAAATCGTTAAAAGATAAAATAAAATATAGTAAAATAATTCTTTATCCAAAGACATATGATATTTAGTTGTAATATTATCCAATTTAGAATAAAAATATAAACAATCATAACACATTACCAGTTGCCAAACCATTCCTCACAGTGTTAGCAAATACTTGGAAATCTGCATCTTTAATAGTAAATGGACGATATTCTTTTTCATTTTCCTCTAAAATACTTTGCCTAAAGTTTAATAAACGAATACATCCATCAAAATAATTATCAAATTTATTACCAAAATATCCTATCGCATTTTGCATTTCACTATCAGGAATTCTTTGACCATCGGCTGTTTCATATCTATAGCTATGAACAGGCTGTTTACCTTTATTTGAAACAGAAGACATACGACGTTTCTCTTCTCTTTTTATTTCATAAAATTCTTGATTCTCTTCAAAATTTCGTAGTAAAGCAGAATAACAACGTGGCTTATCAATATGATATGGCATAGATGGTAATCCCTGTTTTTGTACATTATTTAATCTTTCGGCAAGCTTTTCAGCTGTATTCTTATTAATAATCTGCTCTTTAGTCAAATAAGTATCACGTACATGTTGATGCTCGTAAAGTTGAAATAAAATCTGTGATGCTGGTGAACTATCTCGTCGTCGAGATTTGCCTTTAGATATTGAGGATAACGATGTTTCATTTTGACTAGATGTTTGTGTAATATTTGAATTCGTATCATTTGAAGATTGTTTGGTCCTAGAGCTGCGTGATGCTCGTTCTAGTTGGTCTGATTTAGAATTAGAAGAGTTTGCAGATAAATTAGAATCAAAAGTTTTTACTTTTGTTTCATTCGAAGATCTACTTTTTGTACCATTATCATCGCATCCTGATGAAATCGAAGATATTGTCTGGTCCAAACCATTCGTTGTAGATGATGCTGTAGTAGTAGCATTCTGAGAAGATGACACGGTTGCGGTTCTAGTATTATCTTGATTAAAAATAGATTTTTCGGGTTTGTCATTTATTTCGCCCGATTTGGAAGAAATAACTTTATCACTGTTTGATTTTTCATCTAGAGAATTTTTATCAGATTTAGAACCTGCACCAAGTTGTTTAGAGTCTAATGATGAAATAGATGAAATAGTAGAAGATTTGTTTGACAACGTTTTTGCATTAGAAACTGAAGAAACTTGTTCATTTGTACTTGAAGCATTTGAAGACTTATTGAAGGCTTCGTAGTTTACCCATCTAAAGCGAGCAAGTTCAGGATTATCACTAAATATTGAATCATCTGAACCATTCGGAAATTCAAATGCAGTAATTTTGTTTATAAAATAAAACAGTTCCTTTTGATGATCTTTCATGAACCTTGTCATTGGTTTCATCCAATCTTCTCTAATTCCTAATCCATTCTGATTTGCAAAACTTTGAAGAACTTTAGCAATTGTTTTTAATGTATTTGAAACATGTTTAGGTGGTGATTCTGATACTAAATTAAATGCTTTTGGATCAACAATAGCAGGACAAAAAAAACGCAAAAATACAAATGGAACCACAATAGCATATCCAGCTACATCCTTAATTGAGTCTTGAAATTTGACGTTAAGTCGTCTAGTGCATGCAAACAAAACTATTTTAAGTTGTGGAGGAAATTCATTAACTGTCTCCAAAATTCTTGTCCAAATTTCATTAACATAATCAAACATTAACCACCAAGATTGTTGCATTTTCTTGCTCAAGAATATCATGTCACCAGGATTAAAATATGGAGAAAACTCGGAACCAGATTTAAAATTCTTGTATTTTATAGACGCTGACTTTGAAAACTGTTTCCAAAAGGATGTATCTTCCTCACTGTCAGAAGAACCAACATTGATAAGTGCATTATCTTTTATAACGCGAGTAATTGTGCTTTTCAAGATATTAATTAAATAATCCGTGCCAACTAGTTTCATGTATAAATCTAATGTAGACGAGAAAAAAGAATTTGCTCTAAAAAGCATATTTAATTCAATTCCATCAGTATGTTTATTATGTACAGTCTCAAAACAAGGTATGCGGCATCTTACTGTTTTATTCGGAATTTGAATTAAAGCATGGTCAGCAAGATGACCCAACCAGTGAACCGCATAAGAATTAGCAACAAAAATATGTAATAAATTTCGTAAAAGATCCGAAAAATTATTCTTGCAAAGCTTTAGCAATGTGAGAGCCACATTATTTTGTAGATCAGTGAGAATAACTTCCATTTCCTTATATTCGTTATCAAAAAATACCACTTCATTTGTCCACTCAATATTAGCCAACATTTCGCCTATCTGTCCTTTTTTCCTTTCAACTTGATTTGTATGAGGAGCCTGTCCATCAGATATTCCATATGTATCTTCATCAGCAAAAGATTCTGTAGGTATGAAGTCC
Organism: Botryozyma mucatilis; assembly: GCA_030571375.1. Classification (NCBI taxonomy): domain Eukaryota; kingdom Fungi; phylum Ascomycota; class Trigonopsidomycetes; order Trigonopsidales; family Trigonopsidaceae; genus Botryozyma; species Botryozyma mucatilis. Next base: position 19,640 of record JAJLXO010000226.1, on the reverse strand, counting down.
GTAACGTTATCTTCAGCCGCATACAGAGAGCCAAAAAGGGGAAGCCACATTTCGCCTCTTTCATTAGAAGAAAAAGCAGATCTCAGATTAAGAGAAGAAGCGGCAATCAGTCGACTCTCAAAATTGTCCACTTCGTTAGTTAAGTTGTATTTCAAATGGATATCAAGTTGATTTACACCTTCCATACGATCACTAAACTTCCCTTGCGCGCAGTTAGCTGGATAACTCTCTATTTCTAATACATCGCCAGATCCCAAAGAAGTGGAAGAGTTATATAAAAGCGAACGAGAATACAAAATATCATTGGAATAAAGTTCGAAATATGAATTATATGGTCTTCCTGTAGAAGAATTGGTGGGTAAATCGGCTTGTTTAAAAAAAAATTTGCTATCCTTATTCTTTTGGAAACGTTTGTTATCTTTAGAAGAAGTAAATACTTTCGAAAGTCGGGACATAGATGAAAGGCCAAGACTAGAAGTACGGGAAGAATATGATGCTGTTGAATTTGAACAATGTGAAGAAGTTCCACAGGGTGATCGAGGGTCTAAAGAATCATTTTGATCAAATAATGCCTTTCCGTTTGGACTTGAGGAATTAGATCCATTGTCTGAAAAGAAAGATTTTTTCTCATTGCGAGAATCAGAAGAGTTTTTAAATTTCAAAGTAGAAATTATCTGCCGGGGAAGGGTTGGTGCGACAGGTTCGCAATAATCATTAAATGCTGTTAAAGAAGCAAACCTAACATCAAGTATTGTTATTTTGATTCTATGCATGTACCTATAACGCTTTGGAGATTTTACTGTAAGAATTGAGCCGTACATCTCTGGCTGAGCACGAGACAAAAGCGAAAAAAAGCAAGCTTCAAAATGTGATCTTTCTATAAAAGAAATATAAAGATATGGAAAAGGAGCGGCTAAATTGAAACATCCATGAGAACAAACTGATTTATCAATTATTGCAATAACAAAATGTCGCCTAAAAGTAGCAAAAGGAATACGATGAAAGTCAGAACGTAAGTGGGTTGCAATATTTTGTATAATTAGTAAGGAGCCATGATAATACAATTCTAGTTCTCCACTTTCTCTTAAAAGACCAGTTATTGGTATCCATGAATTCATAGGAAATCCTTTGGTTGTAGCACGAGAAAAATTTCTAGCGATTTTGCTGTCAATATAAAGGAAAAATTTTGAAATCTTTATTGCGGCTGAGTTATAAACATTGTGTGAATGATAAAGGCATGGATCCATAGCAAGGGTAGAGTCATACAACACGTCAAAAGGCGCATACGCCGGTTTATAGGCCTTCCAAGCAAAAATTGCACCTAGCCAAAGATAAAAAAGTTCGCTAGTTTTTAATGTAAGTGTAATGCAATCATTAAGATTTGAACATTTTGACAACAGTATTGTATTGTCCTCAGAATTTGTTTCAATGTGTACACTGTTAAGTTCAGTGTATAAAATAGATTCTAAAGAAGAGTTTAAAATATAAACAATACAACCATCTGAATTAATATAACAATCCCCTTTACGCCATCCAACTCGCTGGTAAGGATGAAACCAAATAACATATGACTTACATCTACCCTTTGTTAATATCATATTTTCAACTATTCTGTCATAATCTAAACCACAGTCATTTTGATAACGAACTTTTTCTCTCAATGGAGTATCATCAGTTATTATATTACCATTATAGAAAGAAATAAGTTGAAAACTATCTCTAACGTCAGAATAATTAAGCTTTTTATGAAAACGAGTTAAAGAATTCCTAGAATTTGGGCAGCCATGAAAGGAAGGTTCAGTAGCTGCGAACGAGGGAGGTGTCATTGGAAAAGTTTTTGAGCTTCTAAATGCGGATGTATCATCATTATTCTTTGTCACGTAAATATCCTGCATGTTTATGACGAATTCTGTGGTCCCATAATTCGTATCTTCAGTATTTATGGGTATGTCCTCCTCATTTGTGTCTGTATTTACATTGGTATTTGTATTTACATTTGTATCTGTATTCACATTTGTTGCTGTATTTGCGTTTGTATCCGTATCTGTATTTGCACTTGGTTCTGTATGTGCACTTGGTTCTGTATGTGCACTTGGTTCTGTATGCACATTTGATTCTGTATGTGCACTTGGTTCTGTATGTGCATTTGGTTCTGTATGCACGTTTGATTCTACATGTGCACTTGGTTCTGTATGTGCACTTGGTTCTGTATGCACATTTGATTCTGTATGCACGTTTGATTCTACATGTGCACTTGGTTCTGCATGTGCATTTAGTTCTGTATTTGTATTCCTTGATAATGCGATATTTGATGAAGCTAGCAAAGTTTCAAGGATTGTTTTTGGCCTAGGTTTTGTATTTTTTTTGCCGTGTTTTTTTCGAGTTTTAGTGCGTATTTTGTTCTTGGTAGACCATCTTGGATTTTGTATGCAGTCAGAACTTGAAGACTCGTCACCTTCATCATCATTATTATCATCATCAATAGAACTATCGTGTATTGAATAAACGGACAAAGTGTCTGTTTGATTAGAAAGTACTGTAATCCTTTGTGAAACTGATTTCGAAAACTCTGCAGGATCTTGAGAAGATAAAGCTTGTGAATTATTATTAGTAGATGTGTCTTGGGGTGATGGTAATTGCGGATTAGAAGGAGTAATATTCTGTCGTGAAGAAGAAGGTTCTGAAACTACAAAGGAAGAAGATAGATTTTTTTGATAAGGTGCACGAGTATTAGAATTTTCTTTTCTTTGCGAAGATGATTGAGAATTAGAAGTTATATTTTGCCGCGAAGAAGAAGGATCTGACACAATAAAGGATGACGATAAATTTGTTTGATAAGGTGCCCTAGAGTTAGAAGAGATATTTTGACGAAAAGGTGACTGAGAATTAGAAGGAGTAATATTTTGCCGAGAAGAGGAAGGTTCTGACACCATAAAAGAGGAAGTCGAGCTTTGTTGTAAAGGCGGAGGAGTATCGAATGGCGATATGTTTTGTTGAGATGAGTATTGCTGGGAAGGTGACGGAAAATCAGCAGAAGTTAGATTTTGTCTAGCTGGTTGTTCCCATGGACATACTTCATGAAGTGGAGGGGGTGGTCTTACTTCTCCTTTTGGATTAGTAAATATAGGAAACGGAGGTGGTTGAGGATTTGGTTGCATAGTAGAAATTGGAGATGGGAAAGCAGATGAGGGAGTAGAAGTAGGTGATAAAGGAGGTAGAGAGTTCGCACGACGTCTTGGGGGCCGCATATCTTCCTCTTCGTTAGGTTCTGGATCAATAAACTTAGAACTATTTATAGAAAATAACTTAAGAACAGGTTTTAAAAAGCGCTTTGATTTTTTTGTTTTATGTTTTTTTGTTTTAAAATCTGAAAAAATTTCTGTATTGAAAACTGGTTTTTCCTTAGAAGATCGTTTACTATTATGAGTGAGAGAATGAAAAAGGCTCATAATTTGGAATATGTGCCTAATAATAATATAAAATGAAAATAAAAAAAAATATATTAGTTTATAAAATAATATAGTATAATATAATATAGTATAATATAATATAATATAAACTATTGAATAGATGAGTAGAAAACTTGGAAAAAAATTTGGGGAAAAGAGCCTTATTATATATAAATTCTGAAATAAAATTTCAAATTTATATCACAATCTATATCACAAATTTTTAATAAAATTAGGCGATGTAATTAAAATAACCGATATCCGATACGAAAAAGTAAGAGAACCGTTGGGAAGACTATATTTGTGAATAAAATTTAATAAATAAAGGATAATCACACGAGAAAGGTACCTAAGAAAATACGAGTTAATGTAACTGTGTTGATTAGGGTGTAGTATGATAGTAAAATAAGATGAGAAGTAAACAGTAATAATAATAATAATAATAAATAAACGTGGAATGTGATAGTGATAGTGATAATGGTAATAAAAAAAAATGAGCAAATATTTGAGAAATTAATAAATTTAAATTAGTGAAAAAGATGAGGAGGAAAAAAAAAAAAAAAAAAAAAAAAAAAAAAAAAAAAAAAAAAAAAAAAAAAAAAAAAAAAAAAAAAAAAAAAAAAAAAAGAGCAAATGCCCCCCTTTTTATAGACAAAAAAAAACAACCAATTTTTTCCTTATAAAATGATTTACAATAAATAAAGAGGAGAAGAGATAAAAAAAAATAAATTATTATTATTATTATTATTAACAAAGAAATAAAAGAAATAAATGTATGCTAGTTAATTAAATTAAATTAAAAAAAAACAAAAAAAAAAAAGACCACAAAAAGAAAACCGCTTTATAATGGATTAATAATTAAATAAAAAATAAATAAAAATAAATAAATAAATAAATAAATATATGCGTTTATTTGTTTTTGTTTATTTATTTTTATTTATTTCTTCTGCTTATTACTAAATTTAAATTAATTAAATTAATTAAATTAAATGCACTTAAAATAAACGATAAAAACAAAGAAAAATAAAAGTGGGAAAAAAAAGAGCCAATAGATGGAGATGAAAAATTAGACTAATTTGAGGACTATTGCGAAATAAAGAAATAAAAAAAAAAGAACACAAAAACTAAGTATATGAAACATAATAAATAGAATAATAATAGTATAATTAAATTTATTAAAAATATATTAAAAATATAGTATAATAAAATATTTTATATTATATTATAAAAATATTTATTAAATTTAAAAAAAAATTATTTACTTACAAGCTGAATTTTCGTACCTTTTCCCGATGAGCATGGATTGATTATGTAATAAATAATATTAATATATACATATATTACTATAAATAAATGAATAAATAAATACGAATAAGTGAGTAGTAATCTAGTAGTGATATTTACAAATATTACTAGAAAACCTATAAATTTCATTTAATTATAGTTAGGTGATAACATTTAATTAAATTAACTTAAAAGTTAGTTTCTTTATGTTCATTCACTTCCCTTTCCCTTTGCACCTCAAAACTGTTCTCATTGGTAATTAATTAATTATTCTTTCTTGGTATCGGCTGTACATTTATAATATAATAGTAGTGAAATATTAATAATATTAATAATATTAGTAATAATATGTATTAAAATTAATAATTATAATATGCATTGTTATAGCAACTATATTTAACTTATCAGGGTTCGTTATCTTATTGGTTATTTTTTTTTTTTTTTTTATTATTTTCTTTATTTTTTATTTTTAGTTCATTTTCTATATCGTTGAATATAGTAAGGCAATGTTTCATTTATTTAATTACGTTGTCTTGGTAAATGTACTATTATTTAATTCATTATCATATTGTTTTATGCAATTTCAATTATCAATTTATCTATTATTAAATAATATTTGCAAAGTTTTATAATATTAGTATAGTAAAATAAATAAAAAAATAATAAAAAAATAATAAAAAAATAATAATAATTTTTTTATAATTATTACGTCTCGTAAACTATTAAAAATCGATAAATTATTAATTTTAAAATAGAGAGAAAATCTAGACACTACTCTATCGCATTATATTCGTATACCAGTGTATATAGTTGGTTGCCTATGGTAATTGTACACTAAAGAAAAGTCCGAAAATAATTATTGATGCAAACGTATTTTCCGTATATACAAAGAACAGTATACGTATTTGAGAAATTAGAAAAATGTTAATTTTTGAATTAATTAATTGAATTAATTAAATAGTAAATTAATTATAAAAAAAAATAGAATTTTAATATAAAATATACGAAATATATATACGAAAATAACTAAATATTAAATATAATTAGCATATTAAACACTAAATAAACATCGTAAGGCGTTGCAAATGTTAACATGAAATAACATCATATGGTAACCATGTTCAAGCTTCATAATTACTTATAAAATTACACATTAACATACGAGAAGTTGCATTTGATTCAAAATCGATTGTCTGCAACTAATTTCTATGTAACATTGTATTATATTAAATAATATTATATTTATTGTAGAGCAATATTTTTCGTTTTCGTTTTTGTTTTTCGCCTGTTTATTTTTAGCAACTGGAAATTTATATTTTTTAGTTAGAAGTTGTTTCTTTTTGACTAGTTTTATTTTCTCTATCGTTTAGTATTATTATTTATTTATTTATTTAGCATTTATTATTATTATTATTTATTTATTTATTTAGCATTTATTATTATTATTATTATTATTTATTATTATTATTTATTATTATTATTATTTATTATTATTATTTATTATTATTATTTATTATTATTATTTATTATTATTATTTATTATTACTAATAGTTTATCTTATTCACTACATAACATTCACACATTAAACATACAATCCGCATTCAGCTAAAAAACTTTGAATACGCAGCACGAGCACTTTTATTTTTATTTTGTAAAATATTCTTAGCTTCTTTAAGTTTCTGTAAAATCATACCATCATTAGGAGATAATTCTAAAGCGCTTTTAAAATCATTTATGGATGATTGTTCATCATGACATCCCAAATATGCTGCTCCACGACGATACAAAGCCTTAGCTCTAGTTTTATCATCTAATTTTGCTTGTGTATTGAGTGCATTATTTGCATTATATAAAGCTTCATTATATCTTTTATATTTTAAATCAATCAATGATTTATTTAAATATGAAGTTGCTTTTAATGTTTCAAATTCCATTCCAGTGGGATCAATCACATCAGGAGCGCATTCATCAACGTATCGTAATACTTTATCATATTTATCATAAGCTTCATTGAATTTACCTTGTTTAAAAAGATCAGTTGCAAATCCTTTAATTTCTTCAGTTTTTTTTAAATTCTCGTGAATTGCTTCTTTATCTAAATTAGGATCATTATCAGGAAAATCAGGATATTCATCTCCTGTACCATCCCCGACAAAAGGAGGAACTGATTCACCTTTTTTTAATAAACCACAGTTTGAAATTGTAATATTTTTAACTGGTTTATCATTTGAATCTGTTGGTTCATGTTCCATTAAGTCGACAAGAGATTGATTTTGAATTACTTTTCCAAATACAACATGTTTATTATCTAAATGTGGAGTTTTAACAGTTGTAATAAAAAATTGTGATCCATTAGTATTTGGTCCTGCATTTGCCATAGAAAGTAAATATGGTTCAGAATGTTTAACCGTAAATGCTTCATCATTAAATTTTTCTCCATAAATTGATTCTCCACCAGTTCCATTTCCATTAGTGAAATCACCACCTTGAATCATAAATTTTTTAATAATTCTATGGAATGGTGATCCACGATAAGTTAATTCTTTTCCAGATGTTTTACTTTTTCCCATTTCTCCTGTACATAATTTTTCAAAATTTTCACATGTTTTAGGTACTATATCATCAAATAATTCAAAATAGATACGACCTTTTGGAACATTATTAAATGAAATATCCATAAAAGCAATTCTTCGTTTACTTTTATCAATAGTTTCTACATTATTTGACTTTGTTAGGTTTTCTGTACCTGAAGTTTTTTCAGCCATTTTAATTAATCTAATGGTTATAATTAATTTAAAATATAAGAATATAAATATAAATATATGTTATATTTATGTTATATGTTATATGTTACAAAAGTTATTCTTTATTGTAAATTGTAAATTGTAAATTCTAATTTTAATTTCTAATTTTAATTTCTTTTTATAGTCTTAAACCTTCTATATATAAATAGATTTTTGATTTCGTTTATTAAATAGAAGAAGATGCTAGAAAAGACGCGTTGTTATGGAGATAAGTTTAAATAAATCAATAAATGTAAATAAATGTAATTTAATATTTTTACGTATTTTCTTAGCAACTAAAATTCGCTTTTTTGTTTAATTTTGTATTTACTTGTTAATAATTAATTCTTGTAAGAAGAGTAAAGTAAAATAAAATACATAGAAAGTAACTGAGAGTAGGTAGTATAAACATATGATGTAGTTATAGTAAAATATAAATGATTAATAAATAATACAAGATGATAGTAGTAACTATTTCAAAATTAAAGCCTTATTAAACTTAGAACTAAGTACAAGACCATATGATAAAGTACCAATTAAAGTTATTAAATTTAAAATTGTAGATGTTCCATGATATGTTCTAAACTTTTCATTTAATTGTTTCATCTCTGTAGAAACTTCAGGAGCATTAAATGGTTTTCCTTCCTTCTTTTCTTGTGCTTTTCTAGCAGCAATAACTTCCCTAGTTTTAGGATCTAAAATTACTTTATTTGCTAGTCCAGTAAAACCAGAAATCATTAAAGAAGAGAGTGCAACAATATTTCCATGAAGAATTGGAAATGGAGCACTTAATGCAAGAATAGGAGGAATAAAAGTTTGAATATTAAAATAAGTTGGAAATATATTTGATTGAAGTTTAGCAAATTCTGGTCTTTCTAAAGATCTAAATGCAATGATACCAGAAAAAAATGATTGATAAACAGTAGATCCAAATCTGAATTATTAATAATAATATTTTTTTAATATTAGATTAATTAATTTTAACTGCATCTGCAGTTATAATTATTATAATAAATAGAATTGCTTACAGGAAAGAATATAAAAACAAATGATATGGTGTTTTAGTAGCAAGAGTAGAAAGAACAGCCATTTTTATTTGTGTTTTTATATTATATTATTTTATTTTATTTTATTTATTTATTTTATTTATTTTATTTATTTTATTTTTATTTATTGGTTTTAATTCCAAATTTTAAAGATTAGTATAAAAATTAAAATTTCTATTTTATTGGACTATTATAACGCAATTAAACTCCGTGAGAAAATTAATTGTATTATATGTGTTCGATTCCTAACAGTAAATTTAATTTTTTTATAAATTTCGTTTTATTTATTATTATTTAGTATTAAAAACGACTATTGAAGATCAGGGTTATTTAGATTTGTACATAAATGAAGAAGCAAATAAAAAAGTCAATAGTGTTATATTTATTTTGTAAAAGAGTAAATATTTACTACATAGAAATGTATTATTATACTATGGCATGTTATATTATAAAGAAATAAAATAATATTATCTATATAAGATTTGATATGTATAACAAGTTTATTTACCTAGTAACTATTAGTTTTTGTGATTTATTTTTTTGTATATTATATTTTATATTATTTGTTATTTTTTTTTTTTTTTTTATTCGCATAAGAAGGTATATTATACACACTTGGAACTGATTAGCGCTTTTAAAGTTCAACTCCTTTTTATACCCTATTATGTATTTTATAATAAAAACTATCTACAATATAAATTAAAAAAATTAAAAAAATTATCTATTTAATTTATATAAAATTTGTTTTTAAAATTTCTTCTTATTATAACAAATAATTAAATAAAAAATCTAGACCTTTTTTATATGTTTGTTTGCTAACTATTTTCTTATCTATAATTCGCAATACATTAATTATTTATTCCTAATAGATTAATATGTTTGTTAGTTTTAAAATTGATATGCAGGTACCCGTAGGCAACCGTAATAAATACAATAAATAATGATTGGCAGAGGGTTAGTGCGAAGAGAGGGATAAAAAAAAAACAAAGGGGGCTGTGCAAATTAAATAATATATTAACATAAATATTTTAATTATGTGGAGAAAACACAAGTTAAATTTAATTTCATTGTATAATCTTCTAAGATATGATTAATCTATGATTAATTTATGATTAATTTTATTTAGTTAACTTTACATGACTAATAATGTTAAAATTAATTATTAATTTAAATTTAGTTTTAATTTGTGCTATGTTTTGTTTATTCTTTTCCGTCAATTTTCCATTAAGTTGTTAATTATAATATACATTATATTATTGTATTATTATATTATATTATTATATTATATTATATTATTATATTATATTATATTATTATATTATATTATATTATATTATTATATTATATTATATTATATTATATTATATTATATTATATTATATTATATATATCATTCTACTTCACGATTCATTTCAATCATTTTATTATTTATAATAATCATTTTGACTTTGTTTTCATGATTATTTAAAATTCCTTTGTTAGCTTCAAGTCATATAGGGTAAATTAACACCATAAAAGGAAATTTTTTTCCGTTTTTGACATTTGTCATAAATAACAACACTTTGTACTACTTGATTCGTCATAGTAACAAAATACTCAGTCGTTATAAATAGTCATTTTAACTACTTTCTTTTATATAATTAATAAATTTAATATGATTTCTTTATGTTGAAATTACCCTATTTAATTAACTTTTAAGTAATCTTTTATCTATGGCTTTTTCGGCTTATAGGAATTATTTATTTAAGCCTCCCATTACTTTCGCAATTTTTTGCTCTAATAATTGCCTATTTCTTGACTATTTATACTCCTCTTTTCTTCTTGTATTGATTATTATATTTATTTACATTATTAAATATTATATATTATATATTATTTTAAATTATAGTATTTTGTTATTAACATTTATAATATTTTTACATTATTTTTTATTAAATTTTTGCTCTGTTCTTGTATATAAAGTGTAGCAAAACAAGTAAATGTTTATTTCTTGTGTTATTTTTAATAAATTTATTTATTATTTATTTTAATAGATTTATTTGTTATTTATTTGATATTTATTATTATTGTTATTATAATTTATTATTATTATTATTATAATTTATTATTATTATTATTATTATTATTATTATTATTATTTATTATAATTTATTATTTATTATTTATTATTATTTATTATATTTATTATTATTTATTATTATTTATTATTATTTATTATTATTTATTATTATTTATTATTATTTATTATTATTTATTATTATTTATTATTATTTATTATTTATTATTTATTATTTATTATTTATTATTTATTATTTATTATTTATTATTTATTATTATTTATTATTATTTAATTAATTATTATTATTATTATTATTTACTATTATTTAATTAATTAATTATTATTATTATTATTTACTATTATTTAATTAATTAATTATTATTATTATTATTTACTATTTATTTCTCCAACATTGCACTTGCAACCATTTTTTAGAATTTCCCCCCAATAAATTAATTCAAAATTATTTCCCCTAATATGACACAGAGTTTTGCAGTGCGAATTGCAAAAAATGGTATACTGTGTCATGACTACCAGAATGGCATGAAAAAATATCTTATTGATAAACAAAAATGTTTTCATTGTGTTAATAAGTATATGCTACCAATTTTTAGACAAGATGAAAATCTTCGCAGACTTTATTTATTAGGAAACTTAGATCCTTATTCAAGATCAGCTTTTAGCGTAGCGACTATGTTTGCCAATTCAGATAAAATTATTCTTACTGCAAATCCAAACTCTCATAGTGTTAATATTTCATATCTTATACCTTCAGATTTGGTTGAATATCAACCAGAATCTGCTGAAACTGCATATTATTATTTACCTATACCAAAGGAAAAAATTTATGCTTTAGCCGTTGATGGAGATTATATTTGTATATTATTACAAAATAAAATTTTGGTTTACCATGTAACTTTAATTTCACCATCTTTTCCTAAGGAAAAATTTTTTTATTCTTCAATTTCTGAGAAAACTGCTTCTTATATTAAACTAAAAAAATTTTTTGTAACCGATATTTCATTTTTACCGAAAATGTCTAAACATGATGTTTCTTTAAATATTTTATTCCAAAATTTTAGTTTAAATAATTCTTCAACTGAATCTCCTGTTTCCCCTATTTCTCCTTTTTCCCCTCTTTCCTCTGATAGTCCAATCACATATACAAATTTTTCTGATCCTATAAATAATTCAATTACTACTATTGTTTCTTCTCCAATAACTAATTCTATTACAGAACCAATTTCTAATTTGTTAAATTCTAATGATATATCATTAACAAATGATTCTTCTTTTAATAATTATGATAATTCACCAGTTTTAATTTCAAATGAAAAGAATCTTTACTTAAGAGCTAAAATTGCAATTACTATTCGTCATACCGTAGAAAAGAAAACATTTTCTATAATTTATCAACTCTCAAACACTAAAGATAATAATACCAGATCTTCTGAAAATTCTAAAAATTTTAAACTCCATTCAGTTTTAAATCACAATAACGTATTAAAGACCAATTTTGAACCAGAAAATTTTGATTATGACAAATTTATACAACAGCAACCTCAATTTCAATCTTTATCACAACCTTTACCCCAACCTCAATTTGAACCTCGTCCTCGTCCTCGTATTCGGCCCCAACCTTTTGATTTGTCAAAAATACAATATAATTTACTTGATACCACTCCCGATTACGAATTAGATAGGATAAGATTTAATGACCCAACTGAAGTTTTCCCTCAATCTTCTATAAATAAAATGATTGATTATCAATACTGTCGTGGCGCTGCTGATTTCGATTGGATATTTGAAAACATTTTTATCAACAATTCAAATTTTGCTCCTTACACCCATTACTTCTTACGAGAAAAAAATGAAAATTTAGATTTAAATATTACAAATCCATATTATTTTGGAATTCTTGACTTAACACAGCCTGCGAATGTGAAATGGATTGATATCGAAAATAAAAATTCGGTTGCTGGTATTCCTGATTATGTTGTTCCCAATATAATTCAAGGAAAATATTATTTGAATTATAACTTCCTTAAAGCTATTTATAAATATAAAGTGGATACTTTATTGGGAGGATCAAATAATACAACTAATTCTTTATCAGAATCTGATATCATCCACAAATGTGAAATTATGATGCCTTTAACAGTTAACACCCATGTTCACATTAATAATGTAGTTAATAGAATATTTTTTATATCAGCTGATAGATATTCCATCAACTACAATTATTCTGGTGACCTTGTTTGCTATACAATTACTGCTGATGCAATTACTGATCCTAAATAGGTTATATTTTTCTTTTCTCATGCATTAATGATAAAAACGTTTGTATAAGACATTTGACGTTAAATTTAATATTTGTTTGTTTTTGATTTTTTTATTCTGTTCATTTATTGTTTTTGTTTTTTGTATTCTGTTTATTTACTGGTTTTTATTTATTGTCTAGCAGTTTTACTGTTTTTTTAATTTTATTTATTATATATACTTGATATTATTTTTTAAAAAAAAAAATTTTTTTCATATTTATTTATATTTTAATGCCTTTATCCGGCTATTAATTTAATATTTTATAACAATGTTACAATGGTTTTGTTTTATTTTTACATCTACAAGTTGTATATTATTACATATACAAAAAATACAAAACGTACAAAAAATACAAATACGTACAAATACAAACACTACAATAACAAAAAAAAAAAAAAAAAAAAAAAAAAAAAAAAAAAAAAAAAAAAAAAAAAAAAAAAAAAAAAAAAAAAAAAAAAAAAAAAAAAAAAAAAAAAAAAAAAAAAAAAAAAAAATTAAGAGTACAAAATGGCAAATTATCGTATTCAATATCTATAAATAAATTAAAATTTATTTATAACAACCTGCTTAACTAAAATTTTAAAAAATCAACGATTTTTTACCGTTTATTTAATTCCAAATTCCCCTCAGTAGTCGTATAGGACCAGACTCAGTTTATTATGCCCAGCATTTTAAAATAATATTTTATGTAATCACGTGGAAATATTTTTTTCACTTGGCAGTATTTTACATAAAATCTAGAACCAAGAAAAATACTAAGAAATTATCAATATTAATAATAATATTAAAAAAAAAATGTGCTGAATAAACAAAAATATTTTCCAATAAGAAATATGCAGCAAAATTTAAAATAATAAATAATTCAAATACAATATTACTAGTATATAATTTCCTTCTATAGATAAGCTTTTTAAGTGTGTAAAAAAAACTCTATATAAACTATATTACTATTATTAATTTGTATTACGTGTTTCCATAACAATATGTGTAGAAAGGTAATACATTCCCGGGTAAATTAATTTACCTAAATAGGACATAAGTAAACATATGTAATTTAATAATAATCTTAAATTCTACGTTTCTTTTTAAAAAAATAACTTGAATCCATAAATATCAGTTATATTTATTAAATTAAAGTATTAAAAAACTTAAAATGTCGTCGGAAGATGCTCCAACTAGATCCAAACTTTTTTTAAAGGGGTCTGCCAAAATTATTGCTGAATTTTTTGGTAAGTTATAATTAAATTTCTTATAATCGCGTATAGATTTAATCGTATATTATATATTATCAATTTTTACTAACTTTCATTTACTAATGTATAATAGAATACTCACTTAACTCTATTTTATTTCAAAGAGGAATCTATCCTGCAGAAGATTTTACTATTGTTAAAAAATATGGTATTAATATGCTTGTTTCCGTCGATAGTGACGTGAAGTCTTATATTAGGAAAATTATTTCTCAAATAAACAGTAAGTGGGTATTTATTTAAATATTGTTATTTAGTTAAAGTTTTTTTTTTTTTTTTTTTTTTTTTTTTTTTTATGATATAAAATCTCATTAACATATTGTAGAATGGATGGTTGTTGGAAAAATATCAAAATTTGTTGTAACCATATCCTCATTAGATGAAGGTGATATAGTTGAAAGATGGCAATTTAATGTTAATTTGTTAAATAACGATACCAACTTAAAAGCAAATGTTACAGAAGGAAATAAAGAAAATAAAGATTTTTCTAATGAAAAAAATGGGGAACAAAACCTAGTTAAAGAAAAAAATTTAGACGAAATTCAACAAGAAATTCAAGCAATAATACGACAAATTACTGCATCAGTAACATTTTTACCAGTATTAGAAGGAAGATATACATTTAATGTATTAGCCTATACAGATAGTGATGCGCAAGTCCCATCTGAATGGATTGACTCTGATCCTAAAGAAATAAATGGTGCAGAACAAGTAAAATTAAGAAGTTTTAGCACAAATAGTCATAAAGTTGATACCTTAGTTTCTTACAGATTTGGAATTTATGAATAATTTCATTCTGTATATATTTAATTTAAATAGTAATGATTTAATGTTTGTCTTAAATAATTATATGTTTTAATTTCTTTTAAGTTTTGGTAAAAAGTATAAATACATATTTCTTTTTTTTTAGTTATTATTTTATTGGCAATTGTCTTTTTTTTTTTTTTTTTTTGTTTAATTAAAAGTTATAAATTATTATTTCTTTTGAGAAAGAAAACCTTCATAAGCAGAAATTGGAATATGTATTGATGCACCAGATTGCAAAGATTTTTTACCAGCTTTTTGTTTTTGTAATAACTTTTTCTTTCTTGATACATCAGCGGCATGTAATTTAGCTAAAACATCTTTTCGATAAGCTCTGATTGTTTCTCTTGCAATAATTTTATTACCTACAGCAGCTTGAATAATAACTTGAAACTGATGAGCTTTTAAAAATTGTTTAAATCTTGTAACCCATTCACGGGCAATTGAAGTTATTTCTTCACGATGAACTACTTGAGATAGTGCATCAATTGGTTCACCATTTACTAGTAGTGTAAGTTTATGAAGATCAGATTCACGATATCCTATATCTTCATAATCTAAAGAAGCATATCCTGAAGTTGCAGCTTTTAATTTACCAAAAAAATCTTTAACTAATTGTGAAAGTGGTAATTCATATTTAAGTAATATTTGTTTATCAGAGATATAAGTTAATGATTTTTGTATTCCACGATTAGATTCACATAAGGATAAAACAGTACCCATATATTCAGTTGGGAAAGTAATAATAGCTTCTACAAATGGTTCTAATATATTAAGAACTTTTTGTGATCTTTCAGCTGGATCAGGGAATTGATCAGGTTTGGATATAATTTTCTCAGTAGAATCTTTATAAATAATTTTATAAGGTACATTTGCATTAGTAATTAAAAGAGAAGCACCATATTCTTTTTGAAGTCTTTCCTTAAATACTGAAGCATGTAAACTACCTAAAAAACCTAAACGCCAACCTTGACCTAAAGCAGCAGAAGATTCACGTTGAATAGATACAGCTCTATCATTTACAACTAATTTATGAATAGAATCTTCCATTCTTTCAAAATCAGTACCAGTACTAGGATAAGCACCAACGAAAACCATTGGTTTAACTTGTTCAAACCCTGGTAATGGAGTTGTTAATTTTGCAGTTGAAATATGCATAATAGTATCACCAATATGTGATTCATTTAAATTTTTCATACCTAAAGATAAATAACCTATTTGACCAGCAGATAAATAATCAGTAGATTTTTGATCAGGATACATTATACCAATATCTTTTACTTCATATTTTTTCATTGTATGAGCAGAAAGAACTTTATCACCTTTTTTTAATAAACCATCAACAATATAAATTAAAAGAATTATACCTTGATATTTATGTGTCCAAGAATCAACTAATAAACATCTTAATGGAGAATTTAAAGAAACTTTTGGTGGTGGTATACGTTTAATTATTTCAGGTAATATTTTTTCTATATTTTTACCAGTCTTTGCAGAAACTTGAATTGAATCATTTGGATTTAATTCAAACATTGTTTTAATTTGTTTTAAAGAATTTTTAATATCAGATGATGGTAAATCAATTTTATTTATAATTGGAATTAATTTTAAATTTAATGAATATGCTGTATAAAAATTTGCAACAGTTTGTGCTTGAACACCTTGTGTAGCATCAATAAGTAAAAGAGCACCACCACAAGAAGCATAACTTCTTGAAACTTCAGAACTAAAATCTACATGACCAGGTGTATCAACTAAATGTAATAAATAATCATTACCATTATAATTATATAACATTGAACAAGTTTGTGCTTTAATTGTAATTCCTCTTTCTCTTTCAACATCTAATTTATCTAAAAATTGTCTACTACTTCCTTTTGGTATAGTATTTGTAAATTCTAATAATCTATCACTTAATGTAGATTTACCATGATCAATATGGGCAACAATTGAAAAATTTCTATATCTTTCAATTGGTATTTTTGATATTCTTTCTAATAATTTTGCATTTATTTTTTCTGATTTTCCACATTGTTGATTGTTGTTATTATTATTATTATTATTATTATTATTACTACTAGTATTTATTTGTTTTTCTTTTCCATTATGAGAATAATTTCTGCATTGTTTATATTGTTGGATTAAAATAGAATTTTTAAATGGGAATGCATTTATTTTATTATATAAATAAAAATTTCTTTTTAATAATAATAATAAAAATAAATGCGATGAAAATAATGGTACCATAAAATGTGAATATAATAATCTATGCTTATTATTAAAATAATTTACAGTTTTTATTAATTTATACATTTAATATATGAATTACCAATAAGATTGTTATAGTAATTATTTTTTTTTTTTTTTTAAAAAAAAATTATTCTAAACATACAAATTTATACAAAAAATTCAGTAGTTAAAATTAATATTATATATTTTAAATTTCTAATTAGATTTATTTGTTATTAGAAATATTTGAAAAAAAACATATTATATGAGTATCGTATAATTTATATATTCATTTAGATTTAATGTTATTGCAAATACTTTTCATATAGTCCTTTAATATTTTCTATAGAAACAATGAGATTGTATTTCTCTAGAGTGTTAAATGATAGTATATTGTATGTATATTGTATGTATATTATATAGCATTATATAGCATTATATAGCATATTATTATTACTATACTATATTTTATTGTATCTTATTATTATTATAGCATATAACAATAATAGCATATTATACTATACACTACGCTATACTATATTATATTATATATTATTATTATATTATAGTATTATTATATTATATTATAGTATTATTATATTATATTATATATTATATTATTATATTATTATTATTATTATTATTATTATTATTATTATTATTATTATACTATACTATATTATTATTATTATATTATACATATTATATTATACTGTATTATTATATTATATAGCTTAGTATTATATTATTATATTATATATTATATTATTATTATTATTATTATTATTATTATTATTATTATTATTATTATTATTATTATTATTATTATTATTATTATTATTATTATTATTATTATTATTATTATTATTATTATTATTATTATTATTATATTATATAGCTTAGTATTATATATTATAGTATTATATTATATATTATTATTATACTATACTATACTATACTATACTATACTATACTATACTATACTATATTATTATTATTATTATATTATTATATTATATATTATATTATTATTATTATACTATACTATACTATACTATACTATATTATTATTATTATTATATTATTATATTATATATTATATTATATATTATATTATACTATACTATATTATATTATATTATACTATACTATATTATTATTATTATACTATACTATATTATTATTATTATATTATATAGCTTAGTATTATATTGTATATTATTATATAGTATATTATTATAGCATATAAATAGCATATAATAAATAGCATATAATATGGGATTATATTATATTAGTATATAACATATTAGTATATATCATTATATCATTGTATTATTATATTGTATCATATTATACTATACTATATTATATATTAGTATATTATAGTATATATCAATATGAGATATCTCATGAATCTAATATAGTTATCTATATCTAGATAAATATGATTTCATCTATGTATTCACCTAGATTAATATGATTCATGTATGTATTCTAGTCTAAACAGTTTATATTGATGTCACGTGAAGTCTTATTTATAAGATAAGAATAACAATAATACAATAAATATACTACTGTACTTCTTATCACGTGCGTATTTCTATAGTAATCCCACTCATATATTATTACCCGGTTTTGTTACTCCACCAACTGTACAAGATAAGTCCTTTAACGTTTCCATAATTTGGTTTTGGTTTTCTTTTTATATATATACTAAAAAAAAAACAAAGGAAAATTGTAAAATAATTTTTGATATGAGAACCTCAAAAGGTGAAATTTTATAAAATACACTGAATTTCATAAGAAAATTTTTAATTATAAAAACTATAAGAATTGAAAATTTTGTTTCTTTTTTTTAAAAAAAAAAAAATAAAAAAAAAAAATAATAATAATAATAATACTAATATTAATAATAATTAATAGTTTTGAGTTTCATTTTTTTTGTTTAATTATTAATTATTATTAATAATTTACATACTTAGTATTACACTTGGTTAATACTTTTGTACACTTTTGAAATTGATTTCATCGGTATAATTATTACAGATAATTATAAAATCCGTATTTTTAGTTTTAATTTATTTTGAAGCCTCGGGGCTGTTTGTTAGCAAACAATGGCGCAACGGAAACTTCAACAGTGAGTGTTTTAATGTATTTTAGTGTCTTTTAGTGTATTTAGTGTATTTAGTGTCTTTTTAATGTATTTTAAAGCATTTAAAGCATTTTAAAGCATTTTAAATAGCATTTATTTGTTTATTATTATTTATTATTATTTATTATTATTTATTATTATTTATTATTATTTATTATTATTTATTATTATTTATTATTATTTATTATTATTTATTATTATTTATTATTATTTATTATTATTTATTATTATTTATTATTATTTATTATTATTTATTATTAT
>JAJLXO010000225.1:43854-53885 GCA_030571375.1 Botryozyma mucatilis | reverse complement strand
TTTTTTTTTTTTTTTTTTTTTTTTTTTAAGAAAAAAAAAACAATTCATACATATTTCAAAAATCAAAAACATAATAAAAATCCCGTTTGTACAAAAGAAATAATAAATAAAATTATTCCTTTAAATTCATTAGCTTTCAGCAAGAGAAGAACTGGCTGTATACTTACCAGCAACAATTGTTTTATTTGCAGGTAAATTCTCCCATTTTGCAGAAGTTCCATTCGTATCAGCAAATGGATCACTACCAGTTTGCTCTAGCTTTCTTTGAACCCACAAACTATTAAATCCTGAGGTTTCAGAGCCAGAGGGAAATACAGGGGTATTTTCAATTTTAAATTTTATTTCAATGCTTGGATTAACAGAAGATGCCGCTCCTTCATGAGCGGTGCCATCAGTAAAGAATCTAGCTAAAATTCTTTCACTCTTTCCGCGCTTTAAAATTACAGGGGATTCAAATCGCCAAAGAAGTCTATTTTTTTCACGCTTGAATGTACCAGCGGGTTTAGCTTGTGCACCGGAGGTATTCGCACCTTCAATACAAGCTGAAATAACCAAATCATGCAGTACCACAGTTTCGAGAGGAACGTGTTCTGGCAAAAAATAATCGAGAATTAAGCTGGCTTGACTGGGCTCAAATCTCCAGCTAGGACTAAGCATAACAGGAATAATAGTATGGGCATTTCCGATTAAATATTTTAACCCAACAATTGGCTTTTTTCCTTGAGCAGTTGATAACATATCAAGCCCATGAACATTAACACTAAACATATCTGCCAAAACAGTAGAAGCATCAGTAACAGGTGCTAGAAAAGATGGATTTGCCGCAATTTTATTAGCGAGATTTGAATTAATAATTTTAAGTGTCTCATTATTGGTATCTAAGCTTGAATTGCCATTATATCCAAAAGCAATTTCCCCAATTATAGAAGAATTTATAATTTTATTTCCATGTAACTTTACATTGAAAATTTCCACTATAGAACTATATAAACCTTCTAAGTTACTAGGCAAATGATAATTGTGTCCAGATTTTCCTCCAACGGCCAAACTTGATTCGGACTGTGAAGATCGAATAGAAAATGCATCATTATTTTCAAAAAAACCAATCCCTGAGGATGGTGGACCGCTAATATTTGGAGGGGTTAAGACAGATTGACGATGATTATTAAATCCGTTACCACCCGATCCAATAGCAGACGTAGAATTATTATTATTAACATTACCATACATTTGAATAGTTGATTGTCTAGATGCAGGAGGTGGTGGCCGTTTATCTACAAAAGTTGGAGTGTCGGTGGAAGATGGAGCAGAAGGTGCTGGATTTGTGTTATCAGTGTTTGTATTGAAATTAGTTGAATCTGTTCCGTAGTATAAATCAGTAGGATTAGCCGTAGGATTCGAGGAGAAATAATTATTAGTAACACCAGTCTGTTGGTTGACATTTGAAGTTTTCAATATAGTAGAGCCTTCATAAAGATCCGAGTTGTTCGGATGGAGTTCAAACGGAAGTGGGTTATTATTAAGAGGAGAAATACCAGAATTATTCATTCCTAGATCACTTCTGCGTCGGTTTCTAACACTACCACGTCTGTTGAATACATTTGCAGTATTTTCTCTTAAAGAAGAAGCTACTGCAGTGAATGCCGCTTCATCACTTTCGTTTAAGTCCTTTATCTCTTCTTTTTGTATGTCTAAACGTATGCCACTATTATTCTTTTTGATTGGTTGAGTATTTGGGGAGAACTGCGTATCATTGGAATTTGAGTCAAATTGTTGTTGTTGTGACTGTTGAGATGGTTGATATGGATGGTTTTCCTGTTGAGTAAACTGATTTGTAGTATAGCTATTCTGTTGTAAAAATTGTTGATCTTTTTGAATAGAAATAGGCTGTGTTATTTGAGTTTGTTGAAATAATTGTTGTTGTTGTTGTAACTGTTGTGGCTGTTGTTGTTGTAATGGAAGTTGCGTAGAATTCAAGGAAAGATTTTGAAATGGATTTGAAATTTGTTCTTTATTGGTAGAAACATTAATATTTTTTAATGCTTCGTATGGATCATTTGGATTTTTTTGATTTAAAATTTGACTATTAGTATTATTACTAGTAATAGTAGAATTAGTGTTAGGAGCTACATTGTTAGAAAGAGAAATTGGATTTAAAACAGAATTAGATATATTTGAGTTAGTATTGGGTCCATTAATATTTTGTATATTATTTTTTTGATTATTGGTAGAATACTCAGTGGAATGATTTTGTATAGTAGAATTAGAAGATGGTGTTGTGGTAGAAGATGAATCTTGATAACGTAAAGCTTGTGAATCATCGTCACGATCATTTCTTGAAGATTTATTATTATTTTTTTTACTGTGAGAAGAGAATGAAGAAGTAGAAGCATAAGGAGGTCTTGGAGGAGAAGACTCGTTAATAGTAGAGGGCAAACGATCTCGAGTCTTTTCACGTTCTTCTGTATGTTGATAAACTTTACTTAAACCAAATAAACTTCTTCGTTTGAGTTTTGAATCAGTTTTGGGCTTTGAATCAGATTTACCAAGAATAGTACCCATTTTTGATCGAAGGCTTTGTTTAACTGGAGTAGTTTGAGAGTCTTGTGAAGAAGAATTAATAGAAAACTTTCTATCTCTTGAAGATGAATTCATTGAAGAAGATGGGGAATCGGCGGAAGCACCAAAATGACCGAAATGGATATGCTGTTGAGATTGATGAGTATTTTTATTTGAGATAGAAGGATTTAAAGCAATATCTGGATTAGAGGCAAAAGGGTCACCACCTAAACTAATTGCACGTTTAGAATATGATTTTATTTCATCGCTAGGCTCAAAAGAAAGAATTTTATTTAAAGTTTTTTCTGAATAAGAAATTCTTTTTTGATCACATTCAGATATATAAGATTGATATTGAGTTAAAATACGTTTTAAAAATTGCCATCTATTTTCATCAACAATTTGAAATTTTTCAAAAACAAATGGAGCTTGTGCTTCCCATTGTGATTGTATATCTTGAAAAGCTTGTATTGCGTGATTATACTTTGATGAAGCAGTTGTAGAATTAAAAGAAGATTTTTTTTTTAATTTATCAGCCTTTTCTTGTAACTCAATATAAGATTTGGAAACGGAGGAGAGTGATTGATGATCAACTCTCATATCATTCCATTCAGTAGATGTTGTGGTGTAAGAAGTTAATAAACCATCAATTTCCGAAGAAATTCTATGAGCTAAAATTCTTGATGATTCTGCAGAAGCATTAGTAGATTTTATAATTGCTTCCCAAGATGGATAAAATTCTCCCATTACAGAACTTGTAGCAAGATTAACTGATTGTTTTGCAAGTTTCTTTAAGCTTTCCCCATATTGTTCTTCAATTCTAGAACGTTCAACAAACCATTTTGAAAGTTCTTCATTTAATAATTTACCAGAACGTAATCTATTTGTAATAAAGTCAACAGCCTCATTTGGTTTCAAAACCGGCAGAATTGCGTCGGCATATTCTGTGTGTTCTGTCATGGTAGATGTGGATAAAATATGAATGTCAATATAAATGTAAAATATAAAAACCTTTTTCAGGGTTTTAAACTTTTATGGGGTTAATCAATACTAACTGTAAATTGATTGTTTTAGTAAAATTAAAATTAGAAAGTAAAAAACAAAAAAAAAAAAAAAAACAATAAATAATAAATAAATAAATAAATAAATAAATAAATAAATAAATAAATAAATAAATAAATAAATTTGAAATAATATTTGTTTTGAAAAATAAAAATAAAAAAATAAATTTATGTTTCTCCTGTATTTACTTTTTTTATTTTTTATTTTTATTTTTTATTTTTATTTTTGTTTTTCGTTTTTCGTTATTGTTTTTGTTTTTGTTTTTCCTATTTTCTGTTTTTCAATTAATATTTTTACTTTTATTTATTTTTATTTTTATTTTTATTTTTATTTTTATTTAAAAATCTAATTTCTCTTCTCACTTTTCCCAATTGCTTTACCGGTTTGGCTTTTTCTATTTAATTATTATTATTATATTATTATTATTTATTATTTATTATTTATTATTTTATTATTTTATCCTATTATTTTATTCTATTATTTTCCTATTCAACATATTCTATTTCCTATTTTCTACTGGTGAATTGTAAAATATTAATTTTCTACACATCTCTATAGTAACAATTGTGGTTGTTATATGATTCTACTCTTTTTCGTCTCTTATCAATTAATCATTATTGAAAAGAAAATTTATTTTACTATATAATTTCCTTTGATGGGTTATTATTTTAATAAGGGAAAGGGTAGAGAACAGTATTAAATTTAAAGTTGAATTGGAGTTGAGTAGAAGGTTGATCAGTATATAGTTAAATGTAAAATATATGTTTATATAAAATATATGTATGTATATTCATATGCATAATATAAGCTGATAAATTGAAATATGTATAATCGTGGAATTAATTGTTTGTATTGAGTTATTATATTGTATGACTCAATGCTAACGTTTTATTTTGTATTAGACGGTAAAGTAGTTTAATATTTCATTTTATCTATTATAAATGTTATACCCATATCAATGCCAATTATTGTTTGATACTCATTTGATTATTGGAAATTTAATTCATGCATAAAGAATAAGTATATTTCCATTTCATCTAATAAATGCGATTCATAATGAATCATAAACAAATGATATTTTTATTATTTTAAATTTTATAAGATTTTTCTTATTTTATATTTACATTACATTATATACTTATTTTTAAAATTATGTTTTTATTTAGAGTTACGATATATTTACTCCTTTGATATCCTTTATACATATTCAAACTTAGTTCATCATACACAAAAGTATATTTTAATATAATATTTTCAAAATATAGATATTAAAATAGATTATTTTACAGTAAACAAAAAAAACTATAAAAATAATTTAAACTAAATAAATATAAATACGATTTACTAAATATTTCTAAATAATTAACAGTCTAAATTAAACCACAATTATTATTACGGCTTGTCTCAAAGGAAAATAATGAACGTTTAATAAATTTCGTATAAACATAACATAATTATCCTATACTTATTCTTATATGGATAATAAGTAAATTAATATATTAATCTTATTAAAAAATACTACAAAGTTTAGGGTTAACAGTAATTACTTGTAGTTCGTTCAACTTTTTTATATGAAAAAAATAGAACACTGATACGAAAACTCCTTTTATATTAATTAAATATTAATTAACCATCTAGACCCTTTTATAACCCAAAGTTTTAAGAAACACATTGGTTACAATTCTAATGGTTTCCTTTTTTTTTAATAATACTAACATATTTGACTTTTTTTTTTAGACAATAAATATGTTTACTATAAGATTTTCTTGGTATGAATAATATGCTGTCTACATTATGCTTATTAAGATATATGAATTTATTTGCAAAAATAAATATGTATAAATAAATGTAAATGTATAGATTTATGTTATAAATTTATGTATGTACGCAAATAAATAGCTATTAATAGCACATAATATATTTTTAATAAATAAACAATTGCAACAAATCGATTTCTCCTTTTCATTGAAAAAAAAAAAAAAACGTTTATATACCAGTAAATTAACGGAAAATTAGAATCAAATTAAATTAAACCAAATTAAGTCACAAAATTCCTCTCTTTTCATAGGTTAAAATATATGTGAAAAATTATTATGCGAGTCATAATTACCGTTAATCAAACAATCGCATTTCCTAAATTAGAAACATAATAAGTTTGGATAAATTACATTTTGCGGAATAAAATTTGTATAATATTTGAATTACGAGCCATGCACCCTGGAAAAAATATCACTATAATTAAATGCATATAATTAGAATCATTGTTAATCTTTTAAATTAATGTTTAAGTTCTTTTGCTTTTTTTTTTTCTTAAAAAACGGAAAAACTATTTAAAATGAAGAAAGCGTTCACATAAGATTATTTTTTTTAAAAAAAAATTTTTTTTTTTTTTTTAGCTGTCTATATAAAGTATTCAAATTATTAATGATGAGCATAAAAAAATTTATTATTTTAAACTTGGCTTTACTGTCAGGAACATTTTGTGCTTCTCACATTAATAAAAAGAAACTTTTGGATAGTCGCTCAATTGCCACAAATAATGAAATAGGAGAGTTTAGTCCCGAAAAGGAAATCTATAATTCAACTGAGATTGGATATAGTCCAAGAAGTCTTGAAAAGTGTCCGGCAAATGATGCAACATATAAGTCAGTACCTGCTGGTATATCTCGAGAAGAATACGAATTTTCTCAAGTTCGTCGTTCTAAAGTTAATGATGCCCTTTTAAAATTTTTTGAAAAGACCATTGGCAAAGATTCTGGTATTGACTTAAAGGATATGGTCACAAGTAAAGAATTAACAATTGGCTTATCATTTTCTGGAGGAGGTTATAGATCATTATTCACTGGAGCTGGTCAATTGTTAGGTTTGGATGAAAGGGCTGAAAGTAATTCTCCTTTATCTGGTATATTGCAAGCCTCATCATATATCACAGGAATATATGAATCTAATTGGCTTATTGGAGCTTTAATTGCGCATGGGTTCCCTGTTGTTTCTGAATTATTTGAGTCTTCTGATAAGTTTAATTTTCAAAATGGCTTAGTCACTCCATATGGGGACGATATGTCAATGAATGAACAATACTGGGAAAAAATTACAAATGCACTTAATGAAAAAAATTCCAATAAATTCCCTGTTTCACATATTGACGTTTTAGCTAATGCCTTATCCTTTCAACTACTTGGTGAAGATAAAGATGAAAATTGGAATAAATTTACTCTTTCGGAGGTTGCCAATTTAGATACCTTTAAAAACGCAGACATGCCTTATCCACTATTAACTGCACGTTTAACCATGTACAATATGCAAACAGGTGATGATAATATAAAACTCCCTTTAGAAATGACTCCCCATAGAATTACCTCTTGGAGTCCTTCATTTAATATTTCCATAAACACTCATTATTTCGGTTCATATCAGACAGATGATTCAGAATTCTGTTTTGATAGATTCGATAACTTAGGTTTTTTATTGGGAGTATCTTCTAGCCGTAACACACCTTTTGTCCAAGATCTTTATATGTCTTCATCAAATGAAGATAATTCGCGCTTAAATACACTCTCTTTTAAGCTTTCTGCTTATGACACGAATGCATACTTGCTTCTCAATACGAATAAGGATAATCCTTTGTCTATGAGAGATATCTCACCTTATTTCGGAAAAGGATTGGAAAAAAAATGGCGTACGTATCAAGACACTGTTTCATTGGAGTCATTTGCTCATCCTGAAAGAAATGTTGACATTATTTTTTTGTTTGACAATACACAAGACGACGATATTGAGGCACCTTCCTTTAATTCATTAGAAAATGGAATTTCTTATTTGGGAGAGGCATTTGGAAGTCAATTCATGCAGTCCTTTTGGAATTGGTCTGAACCTAATAACAAAGCACTAGGAAGGCCTGGATTTTTTTTTGGTGATACAGTTAACAGTCCTTTAATAGTTTATATTCCAAGTCTTCATTATAATGAAAACACAAAAATTCCTAATAATACTCAAACTTCTTTTACTGACGAAGAAGTAGAGTCATTAATTATAAATGGTCTTGCTGATGTATCTCTTAACAGTGGAGATCTAATGGATGATGATTGGGGTATTTGTGTAGCATGTGCCATGATAAATCATAATTTGATCAAGCATGAAACAGTGAAGGATAAAGATACTTCTAAATTGTCTGAGAAGTGTGTAAAGTGTATGGAAAAATATTGTCTTAGTAAACCAGGAAATACCAAAGCACAGTCAGACGACACCACAGAAAACGATTCGTTTAATGATACCCCGAAGGAGAAAAAAGAATTATCAAATGAGATTTCAGAAGAGGAGCCTTCACCAGGAATCTGGGAAAGGACAAGATGTCTTTTTATGGGATGTTAGGATGATCATAAAGATGATTTTTTTTTAAAAAAAAAAAAAATACCATACATTATGATATATACTTTTTTTTTTTGTTTTGTCTCTTTATATTTAAAATTATATATTATTCGTTTTAAATAAAAATTTCAATAATATTTTATTCTCGACGAATACACATGATCTATGTTATTTTATAAAGTATTTAAAAAAATTATACAAAATCTCTATTTAAAAATGATGGTTCACATTTTCATAAGAGCTTTATGATTTGGAATATTGTTTTGGCAAGTTATTATAGAGTATATTGGAAAATCTCGTAGAATGTATTATAAAACTATTTAGATTAAACTCTAAAACATAAATTACATTAAAATTATTGTACTATTGTATATGTATTTATTCTATTCAAAAAATTACGCTATATCGATTCTAACATATATTTTCCTTTTTTTTCCTTATTTTCTTGTTTTCTGTATGGCCTACTACTACACTTTTACTATAATATTTTTGTAATATTAATATCCATTTATAAACGCTATGCATTTTAACATAAACTCTTAAACATGCATACAATGCTTAATTTGACTTCCCATATACTGTTTATATTTTATTTCGCAAATATGCTAAAAAAAAAAAAAAAAATGAAACTTTCTATAATACGATTATAATTATCTTAAAATATCACTTTATTGGCTTTTTATTATTATAATTGAGCATTATTACTATTTAACTGCATTCATTAAATTTCGCTTTTTATTCTAAATAAATAAATTCTAGATTGCATAATTAGTTATGTAATTTGTTATTGTTTTGCATTTATTTTCATATCACAAAAACATTATAAATTGCCCTATAGGAAAATAATATAAAAAAACTAAAAACTATAAAAAGATATGTTTTTCCTCTCAAGTTGAAAAACTTTTTTTTTTTTTTCTGTTTTAACTTTCAACTCAAAATTTTAATTAAAAATTTAGCAAAAACTTGGCATATATATATATATATATATATATATAAATATATAATACAGTATTATTATTGTTATACCATATCATATTAACATAACCATTATTATAATACCTCTTCAAAATCGCAATGACTGATATCTCTCCTATAGAAGGAAATTCAAATTATAATGAAATTGTAAATGCAGAATGTCCAGGCGAAATATATAAAGTAATAGATGTACTTTGTACTACAAATAATTGTATTATATTTCAATGCTATAATAAACGAAAGCTTAAAGTGGTTATTAAAGATTGTCCATTAAGATACCCAGTTAAACCACACGATTATAGGATAGAGGTTGAAATACTTTCTAATCGAAATTTAAAAAATTTACCAGAATTAATGTCATCATTTACACAATATGGAAGATTATTAATTGTTGTTCCATACGCAGTTGCTACTCTTGCTAGTTTGACAAAAAATACCATTGTAGGAAATGTCACAAAAGATTATGGTGGTCATCGTGATTTATATACTTATAAAAATACTATAATTAGAGATATAACTCAAGCTTTAATAAGTATACATTCTCATGGAATTATTCATAGAGATATTAAACCAGAAAATATTTTTTTAACTGGTTCTAATGCTAAATTAGGTGATTTTTCCTGTGCTTGGTGTCGTGATTTTGCTAAGCCTGATGGCTTTAATTTTGATGAGCCTGAAAATAATAAAAATACCATCATTGGATCTTTACCGTATCGTGCTCCAGAACTATTATTTGGTCAAAATTACACTGAACTTATAGATATCTGGAGTTGGTGCTGTTGTGTTGCAGAAATGTTTATAATTTATGATCAATTATTTGAATTTGATACCTCTAACAGCGCAGCTGGTGATCAATTATTAAGTGCTACTATTTTTAAATACCTGGGTACTCCTACTCCAGAAGAGTGGCCAGTAAGTACCTATGTTAATTATTTATTCTAGTATATTATAAATATTAGTTTATTAGACATATAATTATTTATTTACTTGTTTATACCATCTGATCTAACATATAATACCCTTTACTATTTTTCGGAATTTTTTTTTTTTTTTTTTTTTTTTTTTTT
>JAJLXO010000225.1:0-34789 GCA_030571375.1 Botryozyma mucatilis | reverse complement strand
CCTGGAAATTTCATTAGAATCAACTTTTTTATTAAAATTCTGGCCAGTTGAAACTTTTGTACTAGTATTAGAGTCAATGCTTTTCTTAAACTTCTCATCGATAGATTCTCTTGAAATGATGTTAGAATCAATGGTTTTAGTAATATTTTGATCGATTAGCTCCGTATTATTATTAAATTTGAAACTATCTGAGGTTGAAGCTAATTTCGAAGCAGTTTCATTCTGTTTTATTTTATTAGGCGATTGATTAAAAGTAACTCCAAATCTAAAACCACTTGTCGAAATTGGTGATGCGTCTCTTGATATACTTAAAGAATCATGGAATTTTTTATTTTCTTGTTTGGTATCTTGATTAACATCTTTCGTAGAACTAAAGTTAAAAGGGTCGAATGACTGATTGTCCACACTTTTGTCTGCATTTAAAATATCAGATGAAAGTAAAGGTTGAGTATTAATTTTCAAAGTAGAAGCATCTGATGTAAATGAAAATGGGTTTTGACTAGAAGGCGGGTTCTTATCTTGAGATGAATAGTTTCCAAATAAGTTTTTAGAAATCAAATTATCTTCTTTAGGATGCGAATTAGAAGGATTTTCTATCTTTTTGGGAGATGTCTCTGGACTCGGATCTGGCAATATAGATTTTCTCAAATTTGATGTTTTCGCAGGTTTATATTTTTCAAAGTTAGACAAGTATGAAGGGGTAGCTGATTTTGTTGGAGTATCATCTTGTAACTTAGATTCGTGGGATACTGATGAACTAGGAGAAGAAGGTATGGCGCTTTGAATAACATCTAAAGCAGAATTTTTTTTTTTATCAGCCTCTGATATAGTAGTGCGAGATCTTTTTTGCCTTATACTTCTAGGGGTCAAAGTAGTATTTGAAGATACATAGGGACTAGAAATTTGCTTTAAACGTTCATCTTCTTGGGATTTATCGTTTTCTTTATCTTGTTCTTGCGTTGGAGTTTCTATGAGAGATAGAATTGCATTTGCAGTTCTACTTAAAGACTTACTAGAAGATGGTGGAGATTCTGTGATGGCTTCTGTAGCTGAATTATTATTGTTAGAATCTTGAGTGTCGATTTTATTAGTGTTTGAAGCTTGAGTAATATTATTATTATTATTATTATTATTGTTGTTATTATTATCATTATTATTATTTGATGCATTGGAGATTGTTTCAATGTTATTTTGAAAAGTGTTTCTTGGTTCAGTTACATCAGGCTTTGGTTTTGAAAGCCTTCGAGCTTTAAAAGGGGTTGAGATAGAAGGATATTGTATTGAAAAGGAAGGAGTTGATGGAACTAAGGGAGGCAAGGACTTACGTTTAGATAGAGTGAATAATGGATTATATCTTGGAGTTCTAATGTTTCTTCTTCTAGCAGAATGGAAAGGTTTTGGTGTGAAAGAGGGCGATGGGGTTGAAAATAAATTTCTATTTGGGTCTATTTCTATAGTGCGAGATATTTTATTGTTTCTTTTTGGTAAAGAAGAATTTCTTGTGTTTAAAATTTGTGGAGAGTTTGAAGGAGAAGTTGAAGTTTGTCTAATTAATGATAGAACACCTTCTAATTCAATATCAGAAAGAGGAGCATCGCCTTTACTTCTAAAGAAATCGGCGAGTTTCTGAGTGGGAGAGTTGTTAGGTGATGAAGAAAGTTGTGAATATGAATTTGATTGAATAGGAGTTCTGTTTAAATTGCTTCTATGAGATAAAAATCTATTTTGTTGTGCATTATCAAATTCTTGAAGATCTTCCTCATCGAGGATTTCCTCGTCGTCGTCGTCATCGTCATCGTCTTCGTCTTCATTTTCGTTTTCATTTTCATCTTCTTCGTCTTCAATAATATTATCATTATCTTCTTCGTCTTCTTCTTCTTCTTCTTCTTCGTCTTCTATTCGATTATCATCAATTTCTTCATATTCTTCTTCATCAACTTCTTCTATATAAGAATTATTTTGAAAATTATGATTAATTTTTTTAGAATTATATTCAGTTATTATTTTTCTATTATTTTTATTTTTAACTGGTCTTCTAATGGAATTATTATATAAAGGAGAAAAATTTCTTGAATATGGTATAGTTGATTGTTTATAAGATTCTAAAGTATTTGTGTTACTATTATTTGAATTTAATGGAAAATCAAAAATATCTTCACTATTAGTAAAAACATCTTCAGATGGATTTCGTTGTTTAGCAGATCTTGAAGGAGATAACCATTTTGAAGGAGAAAAAAAGTTTTTAATAGAGCTGAAAACAGCCTCGGTTAAAGGAGTTTGTTTTTCTTTAATTTGTTCGTTACTATATTCTTTATTAGAATTTGAGATTATATTTTCATTATAATTTAAATATTTTCTATTTGATACTGGTCTAGAATAGGGGGTTGATGGTTTCCATGAGTTTTTTCCTATGGATTTGTTATTGTTGTTATTGTTGTTGTTGTTAATATTGTTATTCTGATCTAAATTTTGAGCATTTATTGTTGTATTAGCATTAATTTTTTTATTTTGCGTATATTTCGGCATTGTTATAGTATATGAATATATGCATGTGCATGTACATATACATATAAATACATATAAATACACATATAAATACACATATAAATAAAAATATAAATAAATAAATATATATATATATATATGTATATATATATATATATATATCTAATCTGTTAATAAATAACTGTATACGAGAAAAAAATAATAGTAAATTTATTATTCACTTATTCTCTATTGTTATTATTACTATTGTTATTCGCTTTCCTTGTCAATAGTTAATTTGTCTCATTTAATTTTTACTCTATTATTACCCGGTTGTTTACCCGGCTATTTGCATTACCCGGTATTTTGGCAAGTACAAGATAATAGTATTAACTATACATAGTATTAATTATACATAGTATTATATTATATTGTATATCGTTTACATCGTTTACTTATTGTTTACTTACTTTTTACTTGCTGTTTACATGTTGTATACAGACTGTATACAGACTGTATAATTATTGTACACATTAATTAATTCAGCAACGGTTTATCGGCTATCATTTTGCGGTATTTCGTTTATTATATATTATTTTTTTATACTATAATATAAATTATACTTATAAATATATATTACGACGTAAAAGAGTCGTTGTTTACAAAGGAACGGATTAACGTGTACAAATTGTGATAAATTAAAAACAATTGATAACTGTATATTTTAGTGATAGAATTAAAATATTATTATAATATAATAGTATTAATATAATAATAGTAACAATATTATTATTATTATAATTATTATTATTATTATTATTATTATTATTATTATTATTATTATTATTATTATTATTATTATTATTATTATTATTATTATTATTATTATTATTATTATTATATTATAATAATAAACATTGTAATATAAATATAATTTCATATATAATATATTTATTGTTTATTTATATTTTTGTATTCTTATAATTAATAAAAATCTTGACAGATAAAATGTACAATGGCAACTACTTTTAGAAGACCGTCATGCTCATCAGCAGCAACTTCATTTTCCTCCTTTTCTGGACCTCCATCAGTATCTTTATCAAGATCTGGTTCATGGAAAAGTCCTAGTATAGACAATTTCAATAACAATTCAAATAATTCTTCAAGTTTACATCTATTACAACAACAGACTTCAAATTCTTTATCAGCAAAACGTCTCTCTGCTATAAGCAGTAGGAAAATGGCTTCTGTGAATGAAGAGAGTGGAATTAATGATGAACTTTCAAAGTGTAAGTTAATGTGTTTTTGTATGTGTTTTTGTATGTGTGTGTGTATGTGTATGTATATGTATATGTATATATATACATATATATATACATATATATATATATATACATATACATACACATACATACATACATACACATACACATATACATATACATATACATTATATACATTATATACATTATATACATATATACATATATATACACACACACACACACTTTCCCCACTTAACCTACTCTAACACCACAGTACAACATAAATTAGCCCTTCTGAAAGAAGAAATTTCCTCTCTATCGAAAACAAATTTCTTTTTAGAAAAAGATATTCGATACATGGATTCTAGAATAGCTTTACTTATTCAAGATAAGATTGCAATGGAGGAGGTAATATTTATTAAATTTATATTTATATTATATTTATATTTATATTTATATTTATAATCTATATTATATTTATATTTATATTATATTTATATTTATATTATATTTATATTTATATTTATATTTATATTTATAATCTATATTATATTTATATTTATATTCATAATCTATATTATATTTATATTCATATTCTATATCGTATTTATATTCATATTCATAATCTATATTATATTTATATTTAAATTTAAATTCTAACAAACAGAAAAACGAAATGGCAAGACGCATATCCTTTTCAACTTCAATGCCTGAAGGAAACTTCCCTGACAATTTCACTCTTGATAAATATAGTAATCTATTCTACACTTTACAAAATGATCCAAAATATATAGCTGATTTATGTCAATTAGTAAATATAAAGCAAAGAGACTCTCTATTAGAAATTGTTATGTTTACAATATATGGAAATCAATACGATCTAAGAGAAGAATATTTACTTCTTACTGTATTTCAATTAGTTCTTACAAGACAATTTGAAGAAAGTGTAGACTCTTCCTCTCTCCTTCGTGCAAACACTCCACTTTCAAAAATGATTGCAACCTATACAAGAAGAAGTCCAGGTACTTCATATCTTAAAACTGTCATGCTCTCCCACCTGGAAAATATTCTTAATAATAAAAATTTAAATTTAGAAATAGATCCACTAAAGATACAACGAGAAGTTTATCCTGATGGAGATTTATTACAATCTGATCCATCTAAAGATGATAAAATAACAACTATAAGAAAACAAAGAACTGATTCACTTTTACAAATTGTAGACTCCTTTTTCCAATCTATAATAAAAAATGTTGATTTAGTTCCATTTGGAATAAGATGGCTTTGTAAACAAATTAGAGTTCTCACAAAAAGAAACTATCCTTCGGCTCCTGATGATCTTCTTTGTTCCTTAATTAGTGCTTTTTTTTTCTTAAGATTTGTAAATCCTGCAATAGTCACCCCTGAATCATATGCTTTAACTCATGCAAAACCTGATGTACAGCAACGTAGAACTCTTCTTTTAGTTGCCAAATCAATTCAAAATTTAGTCAATCAGACAAAAACAGCAAAAGAAGATTATATGGATCCATTGTCTCCATTTATTGAAAAAAATACTTCTTCTTTAGTTTCTTTTCTTCATGAATTATGTGATGTACCAGATTTTTATGAAGAACTCGAAACTGAAAAATATGTGGCATTATCAAACAATAACCTTACTTTAAATATTACTTTAAATGAATTATACTCTACCCATGATATCCTTCATCAATATAAAAATGCTTTAACTCATTATGATGCTTCTTCTAAATTTAAAATTTTGTTAGACGATTTGGGTCTTCCTCCCCAACAAGTGTTGACTTCGGAAGATTATTCAATATCATTACCACTTTTCAGTAGGTGGGATAGTTTTATTGAGGATATCCGCAAATCTTCCGAGTTTAATCAGGATGATATACTTTTTATGGAAGCTAAAACAAATATAGTTTTAATAATTCGGTCAATTCAACCAGGAAGCTATATTCTCTCCCGTCCATTGCAACTCGAAAAAATTGCGAAGTATTCTGTCACTGTTGATGATGGTATACTCAGTTCTAGAGGAGAAAAATTTTTAAATATTTTTAAGGAGTTAGTTAGTCGAGGGACTATTGATTCAAATGATAGTAACAATTTATTGAATTCCGAAGTTGAGAAGGAACTAGCAATGCTAGGATCTTTAAAAGAACGTGTAGAGAATGAAATTAATCTTCTCCAAACGGCGTTAGTAAGCATCACAGAACATAATTCTTACCTTTTATCGCAGATTGATGCCTATAAATCCTATTTAGAAAATGTTAGAACACAATCTGGTTATGGTCAATACTCTCGTACTCAGGGTGGTAGCGTTATTCCTCATCAATTAAGATTTATTAAAAATTCTTCTGTTTCAGTGAAAAAATACTCTTATGATATCTTATTACGTAATGGTGCTATTCTTTCCTGTGAGCTTCCGAACGATATTACAAGTCACTTGTCTTTTGCAATATCCTCTTCTTCACCTGGTGTTTTTAATATTAAACTTACACATAAAGATAAAATAAATCCTTTGAGTGTTATAGATTTACAATTGGACGATTTGTTAGAAATGCAAAGAAAGGATTCTATAATTAATTTAGGGCCTGTTTCTTTAAAGACATCAAAGTTTTTAGAATTTCTCAGAACCCATTTCATGCGTTAAAAGCTCATTTTACGTTTTGGATTTTATCATAAAGACTGAATTGTATATATATAAATATTTATATATGTATAAAATAAAAAATAAAATATAAAATAAAATAAAAAAATAAAAAAAGAAATCGAAATAAGGGACAGGAAGATCAATCTATTGTTATACGGATTTGTATA
Source organism: Botryozyma mucatilis (assembly GCA_030571375.1). Taxonomy (NCBI): domain Eukaryota; kingdom Fungi; phylum Ascomycota; class Trigonopsidomycetes; order Trigonopsidales; family Trigonopsidaceae; genus Botryozyma; species Botryozyma mucatilis. Next base: position 28,217 of record JAJLXO010000225.1, on the reverse strand, counting down.
AATTTTGAAATTTCGTTAACCGTTTGCATGGTTGTTTTTGATTATTTAGTGGCTTGCATTTGATCCATTAAGGTTGTTTTAGTAATTTTTATTTTGTTTGTTTTTATTTGTGACTTTTTGTTTATTCTTGTTGTTTATTCTTGTTGTTTATTTTTTTCTTAATCTTTTTAATTATTTATTGATTCATATTTATTCTTACTTATTCTTGTTTATTCTTATTTACTCTTATTTACTCTTATTTGCTCTTATTTACTCTTATCTATTCATATTTATTCTTACTTATTGCCATTTATTTACTACTCATTGGTATTGTTTTATCTTATTTCCATATTTTTTTATTTATTTCTATGTTTTTATATTCATACTCATTTATTTTATTTTTATTTTTCATTTCTATTCCTCTCTTTGTACATTATTTAAGTTCTTGTTTATTTTTAGTTTAAATTAATATTACATATTTATATTACAATACTTTGGGGTGATTTTTATTTTTAGAATTGTAAAATATTGTTTATTAAAGGATATAATAAATAAATAAAAATATGGAAGATGTTAATACGCAGATTAATTTAATCCAACTTCGTTACAAAAAGTTACTGGTTGAAATTAAGAATGCAAATGGAGTAGAAGTCAGTTTAAAAAAGTCCGGGAAAACATTAACTGAAGGACCTGCTAGCAAACTTTACACTTTGATACAATCTGAATTGAAGACTATAGAAAAAGTTAGTTATTTCATATTTATTTATTTATTTGTTTTTTTATAATTGTTATTTTTATGCTTTTTTATCCTTATTATATACACTTACTAAATTATAGAAAAAAATTAAAAACGATTATTCATCGTTAAAAATATTAGTCGAATCTTCAAATATTAACTTCTATGAGACAATATGGAAAGTTGCAAATGCTTATAAAAAAGTTACATTTATTTGTTTACAAATAAGTTATGATTCTAATAAAGCTAGCTATAATGCGAACGATAATGTGAACAATAATGCAAACAATGCAAGAAATTTTAACAGAGAAAAAGTATCTGTCGATATTGTTTGTGAAAATGGAGAAAAATGGGTCAAGATAGTGTCTAATATACTTGTTGATTATATGGCTTTAGAATTATTAGAATTAAAAGAAGATGCCTTAAAAACTATATATGATAATTCGCCACTTGCTCTAAGTGCTAAAAAGCTTTTGATTGCATCCAAACAAACATGGGTTGGAATTAGGCATCCGAGCATTACATTTGTAATTGTAATCGATGACGATAATGAAATTGATATAATTATAAAATTAAAAATTTTAAATTATTTACGTAGTATGTCTATACAAGTTGATTTTTTCAGAAAATCTTACGATCATATTACTGATGGGAATAAAGATGTATTCTCACAACCTAAAACAATATTAGATCAATGCTCGGAACGTGGAATTACCAAAACTATAAACCTTGGTGTAACAGCCATGGTTTTAATAGTATCAGATATTACAAATTTAAATTCATCTAAATTAAGAGAGTGTATAGAGAATTGCAAAAGTGTTGAGAACGATAAACTAAAGAATGGAATTCCAATCCCATTATTAAATCAAATAAAAGAAGAAATTAATCATGATTTCACAATGGATGTAAATAAATCTTTATTTGCAAAAATCATTCAACATTGTGCTCTAAATAATAGGGTGAATTATAATGATGGCAGAGAAAAATATAAATTAATAGCTATTGAGTCTGCTGTAGAAAAATTTAAAAATTTAATAACTACATTACCAGCTTCTCCATTGGAAATTATAAGAGCAACTATGCTATTGGGCGATACTACGTTATTATCTAGTGCAAAAATTAATTATAGATTTGCAAATATTCCAGATGATTTATTTTCGTTGATTAATATAAAATCTCTTTTTCCTATAAAAATTATAAAAAAAAATGAATTAAACAATCTAATTTCAGCTAATAATACTGGATTAGAAACAATTTCAAAATTTATAATTCAAACTTCTATAAATCTCTGCAAAGAAAATCAAGTTAATAAAGACATTTTTTCTTTGGGAATACAACTTGATGTAACTACAATTACATCAAATAAAAAGGCAGTTAAAATCATTGGTAATCAAATAGTTTCAAGTGGTATGAATATTTTACAAAGCCAAGAGCCAATGTTTTTGTTTATTCCAGCAAGAAGCTTAATAAGTCAATATTATAAGTATATTTATGAGATTAACTGAAGTATTTATAAAAACAACAAACAACATTGAATAAAAAATGAAAGAAAATAATTAAATAATTAAGAAATAAAAAAAAAGAAATAAAAAAAAAGTTCTAAAACTAAAATTAAATAACTAGGTAAGAAGCCTATAAAAAATTAAAATAACCAACTATAAAAAGAACAAGTAACTGAATTATAAATAATAATAATAAATGTGATAATATTTATGCCCTCTTAAACCAACCTGGACTCCAATAATCAATACCAACAAACATCAAACAAAGAAAATTAATGAGAAAATTTAAAATGAGATATCAAAACAATTTGATAAAATAAGAAGCGTATATAAAATAAACAAAATGCATGTAACTTTGTATAAATTCATATAAATTTCTAAAACTCCAATGTAATATCTATATTTACACGCTAATTATAATGGGAAAATATCTTCATCGTACTCATCAATATAAATTTCATGAACTTCAGTTTTATAGGAAATATCGCTAAATTCATAATATGGCGAAGAGCTATTGAAAATGTTTGTATCCCATATAAAACCTTGAGAACATTTAATTCCAAGATCTATATTTGTTCTGTTTGAACTATACCCATAATCTCTTATATAATAAGTTTCTTTCCTCATAGCTTTTGATAAAAAAAGGGCACTATCTTGGTATTTACTTTCATATAACGATGCAGATGAAACTTTAGCTGCTGAATCTTTAGATGAAGAGTTGGGTGTGGAATTGGATGGCGACTTGGATGAAGAGTTAGATGGAGAATTGAATTTAGTTTTTGATACCTCTGTAGATGTATCAAAAGAATCAGATTTATATATATCAAGTGATTTTGAACTTTGTAAGTTATTTTTAAATCGTGCATGTGCATGTGTATTTGTATTTGTATGTAATTTTAGTTTCGGGTATGATTCCATGTTAGGATTTGAATTTGTCTTTGAAATAGAGTTTGAGCTTGAGTTTGAGTTTGAGTTTGAGTTTGCCTTTGAAATTGAATTTGAGATTTTCTTTGTAATTGACTTTGAATTTGAATTTGAATTTGAATTTGAATTAGATTTTGAACTCGATTTTAAACTTAATTTTGGATTTGCATGTGAATCAGTTTCCGATGTTTCTGAAGAAAATGATATATTTTCAGAATTTAAATTTAATTTATTTGATGCAAATTCCATATCATTTACGGTGTCATTAATATTATTATTTGGAAAAGCACTAGATCTTTTAATATTTGAGCGCAATTTATGAACATGTCTAATTTTTTGATTATTATTCGTTTTCTTGTTGGATGAGCTATTGTGAATATTATAAATATTTTTATTATCCCCATATTGTGACGTAGGAAATGATGAAGAATCGGAATCATCTTTAGTGAATGATTCGTATGTAGAAGAACTAGATTCATTATTGGGGTATGTTTCGGATCTAGAAGAAGATGAATTGAAAATAGGAAATTTAAATGATTCATTAGAATATGGGTTAAATTTATTAGAATATAATTCCTCATTAGTATATGATTTAGCTTTGGAAGAATTAGCTTCGTTATTAAAATATGTTTTATATTTAGAAGAACTAAAGTCAGTATTAGGGTGTGTTTTAGTTTTATGTTCAATATTTTTGTATGGTTTATATCTAGAAGAACTAAGATTGTTATTAGAATTTTTAGAAAAATTAGATTCATTATTAGATGATTCGGGCATAGAATAAGAAGTAAAATTAAATTTATAGACATTATGATTATCGATATTATTATTTTTTTCTATATTTATAGAGTCATCTATAAAGGGATTCATTTCCACTTCTATAGTCTCTTCGGTGTCTTCATTGTTACAATTAGATAATTCAGAATTTTCCATTTCCATTGCAAATATATTTTGATTTTTTGCTTCTGTTTTTTCTACTTTTAAGTCTATTTTTTTGTGTACAATAGCTTTATTTTTTCCTTTTAAGTTGGTAATCGAGTTGGTATCCATTGATGTTAATTATGGTAGTTTATAGTTGCTATTTATATTTTATTAGTGATGAAATAAATAAATAAATAAAAATAAATAAAAATAAAAATAAAAATAAATTAAAACAAAAAAACAATTGTTTTAACTTACCACCAAAAAAATGGATTAGTAAAGGAAAATAAAATAAAATAAAATAAATAAAAATAAAAATAAATAAATAAAAATAAATAAATAAATAAAAATAAATAAATAAATAAATAAAAATAAATAAATAAATAAATAAATAAATAAATAAATAAAATAATAATAATAATAATAAATAAATAATAATAAAAACAAAAACAGATAATAAATAATAATTAAATTAAATTATATTAAAAATAAATAATAATAATAATAATAATAATAATATAAAATTAAAACTAAATTAAATAATAAAAAATAATAACATAATATAATATACAAACTACGCTCTGGAGAATCTCATTCTATAAGGAAACTCTAATAGATAGATTATCGTGTCATGGTTACACATGACTATTTTATTCCTATTATCTGTTTATCTATATATTTAAACTTATTATTTTAGACCGGGTAATTATGATAGTTTCTAAGGGAATTATTTACTTAGTATATAAAAAGTCTAAGTAATTATTTAAATAATAACATAGAGTATTATGATTTAGATATTTTAATAAAATTGATATATATATATATATATATATATATATATAATAAATACATAATTTAAAGATTTATGAGTATAAAATAATAATTATAATTTTAATATTTTAATTAAATATTTTATATAGTTTGATAATATATAATCTTATGTTTTCTTCCTTATTGAGTTATTCACCACCTCAAAATGGCATAGTCTTTAACAGGGTAATTTAAATGACGCAAATGAGTATAACATAAACTGATAAATTTGGACAGATTTTATTACACAAAAGGATGGAATTATAATTTATAATTTATTATATACTATTAATATTACTAATAAAATTCTATACTAATTTGTTTATTCATTACATTCCATTTAATAAGAGATAATATTATGTAAATATTTTTATTAATTGATTGCATATAAATTATTAGATTATAATATAATAATAGTAAATGATAGAATAGTATATATATAGTAAATTGATAATTATAAAAAAAAAAAAAAAAAAAACGATTGAAATAGTAAACAAATAATAATAAAATGATTAATAAATCATTTGTGATGCATCTATCTATCTATCTATATGTAAATTAAATAAAATAAAATAAAAAAATATACAAACATAATCAGTGAATGAATAATTATTTTGATGGTTTAATAAAAACTTTTAATGCCAACAATAATAATTAAATTAAAAATCAAGAAAATAAATTAGTGTATAAAAAAAAATCATAACATAACATAATGAATGAATGAATAAAATAAAAACTACCATCCCATCTATAGTATTGTCGTTTAAATGAAATATGGAAACTAAAATAATGATTAGTAAACAAGAAAAGTTTTGTATAATTAAAAGAACTATCAAATCGTAATAAAAAAAACAATTAATAATAAATAAATAAATAAAAAACAATTAATAATAAATAAATAAATAAAAAACAATTAATAATAAATAAATAAAAAAAAAAAAACAATTAATAATAAATAAATAAAAATTATTATAAATAAATTAATTATAAAAAATTAAGTCATAATAAATAGTAAAATAAACAGTATTAATATTAAATCATAAAATAATAATTAAAAAAAAAAAAAAAAATCAAATAAATAAATAAAAAGTCTATTATAAATCAAGATTTAAATGATCATCTCCAACTGTTAGCCAAACATCGTTTAACTGTTGAGATTGATCTATTTGTTTTTGAGCACAGTCATTAAGTGTAAGTGTTTGAGGGAAAATCATATTATTTGACGTAGTATCCATTGTACTCATAAGAAAATCATTAGGATCATAATCAGATAATGGCATTAAAACTGAAGGATCTATCTGTGGAGAACCAAAATCAGAATCTACATCAGTATTTGTTCCATTATCATTCATTAAACAACAAGAAATAAGATTCGTCGAAGAGTTTATACCAGAACCTCCACATTCTATACATGAGTTATCTATTAATTGTGGCATAGTAGTTGCATTAGATGTGTCTGTATTAATATCTATATTGATAGGAATAAAAGAACTATCTGGTGTTGATGTACACATAGACCATGTCGAAACTGGATCATCTTCCATTTTAATTGTTGTAAGTGAGTCTAAAGAGAGCGTATTATTAAAGGAAGTAAGTGAGGTGGCGTCAAGTGTGGCTGGAGTGTTGGGGGTCGAAGTAGTGGAGGCAGACGTGGGGGTGGGGTAAGGATTAAATATTGATGAAGTAGCGGATAATGTTGAGTCGGATAGCGGGGACATTGAAGTATTTGTGTCTATTGATAATTGGGTAGTTAAACTTATGTTTTCGAACTTACTCTCTTTTGTAGGATTATTGATGTTGTTAGTGTTAGTGTTAGTGTTAGTGTTAGTGTTAGTATTGTTAGTGTTGGTATTGTTAGTAGTATTATTAGTAGTATTTTTATTAGTAGTGTTAGTATCATTGTTGTTATTACTGTTATTGTTTTTATTACTATTACTATTATTATCATTATTATTACTATTACTATTATTGATAGTATTCATATTTTCCTTTTTAACAATTACATTTTTCTCATCAGTATTAGCAATACCTAACGATGAAAAAGTAAAAGAAGGAGAATGGGTACGATGTTTATTTAATTCTTCCAATACATAATTTATTGAAAAAGAACCATTTTTCGATAATAAGGGACGAACATCTTCATTACGAGAAACCCTTTTAATAAGCTCTTCCATTGCAGATTGAAGTAAATCTATACGTGATTCTAAGAGTTCAACATATCCAGTTGGATATGTACGTTCCTTTGATTTTTTCCTTTCAGTAAAAGTACAAATTTTGTGATCAGCTAAACACCTTGAACATGGTTTTCTACCATCACATTTTGATTTTTTAATTCTACAACAATCACATGCTTTTCCAACCCTTTTTCTTACTGAAGAATCATGATGTACACTGTGTAAGGAACTGTCTGGAGAACTTGGAGGTGTTTTTGTTTGGTTCATTATGTATATGTAATGTAGAAAATATAATAAATAAATATATAATTATTATAATTTAAAATAATAAATAGTGAATACTAATAATCTCTCGTATGAATTGAAGTTGGTATACGGATAATAAGTAGTAATAGTATTATTAAATAGTAAATAACATAAAATAAATAATATTTAAATAGTAAATAACATAAAATAAATAATATTTAAATACTAAACACTATAAATAAATAAATAATAATAAACTTTATATAATTATTGTAGACATATATTATTGGTATTATTTAGTATAAAAGTTATATTACAATTAACATTTTATAAACTTTTCTGAATTATAAATACAAATTGGATTAATTCTTTTCCTCCCAATAAATAACCTTTTAGACATTGACGCAAGAATTTTACGTAATCAGCCGACGTTTCTGACATAATAATAAAAAGTTTGCTTGTAAATTCTTGTTTTTTTTTTACTAGCGAAATCGGTATTTAGCGCGGTAAACCGCGCAATTACCCTGTTTTAAAATAATTTATTAAAAGTATATGAATCATATTATAAATATTATTAAACGTTTTTTGTATATGTATATGTTTAGATATTAAACCGCCTTTTGTTTATTTATTAATTTATTTATTTATTATGATTTATTTTTTTTTTTTTATTTAAAATTTATTTTAAAAAATACGTAAGAGGTTTTAATAACCTTTTGAGTTTTATTATTAATATTAATATTAACAATTCGACTACCTTAGTCGCAAATATTTTAATAAATATATTAAAATGTTTCTATGGTGAGTTAAAAATAATAAATTTAATAAGCCATATTGAGTCAATCATATAAAGTAATAATATTTTAGTTGTTATGGATATTAGAAAGTTATTTTTTTTTTCCTATAAAAATAAATACTCTATTTGGAAGTATAGCAACTATATACTTGAAAAAGAAAAAAAAAAATGAATTAAAGAAGTAATACATTACAAAATAATAATAAATAAATAATTTGAAAATTATTAAGAATATATATTTATTACTAAGAATATATTTATTATTAATAATATAATTAAATTTAATTTTTATTTTATTTTAACAATAATAATATGTACAACCATAGCGATTTTTTAAGTCTTGGAAGCGAAAATTGTAGTGATTAACAGTCCGTGCCGATTCCGACAGCCAATAGATTGTATTTATCAACAAATAGATAAACAATTGTTAATAATAATAAATTTTAAATAAATAAATAAATAAATAAATAAAAGTAATCATATTACAAGGTAATCATAAATATGTTTTCTATACTATTAATCATGTATATAAACTAGTTTTATTTATATAAATATACTATTATTCCAATCCAGCACATAACCCACGTTATGCGCTACTAAAATAGTTACTCCCACGTTAAAACATTTAATAAGTACAGCTACGTAATACTTAAGCTGCCTTAAAATATGACTATGACTTCAAAGTAACTTATTTATAGTCATATTGAGGGGAAATATTCGGAACGTTTTCTTATTAACATTCTTAAGTCCACACATTTAGTTGAACATGTCGTCATGGTTATCAATTATTAAAAATATGTACTATTTTATAAGTTTAAAAGTAATATTTATATATATTGATGTTAAAATTTGTATTATTTTAATACACATTATTTTTTATTTAATATTTATTATTATATTATTGTATTTTATTTTAATATTTATTATTATATTATTTTATTTTATTTTAATCTTTTTTATTTTTTAATATTTTATTATTTTATAACTTGTATGTGTATTCTATCAAATATAAATATAACAACTACAAAAAAATGAATAAGTTTACTGTGAATCAATGATTAAGTGAAAATCGTATATAAAAGTCGTTATTATATAATATGCAAGTAAACAATGTTATTATACGCTAGTATAATAAATAGCTAATTTATGACATTAATGATTATTTTATAATAAATATAAAGAATAGAATAACAATATGATGTAATTCCGAATATAATATATAGTTTCTACTATAATACATGATAATGTATATTATAGTAAATAATGCAATATAAACATATACTATGGTATATAATTAAATAAACAATACAATGAATGCAATAAAATGTTTTATATGAATATTGGATTTTTTTACTATATATGAATGAATGTATGTATGTATACACGTATTTATGCGTATTTATATTATTTATATTATTTATGTTTATTATATGTATAAAACAGTAAATAAAAAACAAACGCATATTTTCTTGAGTATATAAGATTAATTATAATAGTATATAATGTAATATATAATATAATATAATATAATACTATACTATAATATATTAAAATAAAATATATTATATTGTTATACTAAAAACAGAAATCAAATATAATTTAAAGAATAGAACTATATAACAAGAAAAAATAAATTGATTATAAGAAATACAATAAAAGTAATAATTAAGTATAGAAATTTAATATGATAATATAATAAAAATAAATAATAATATAATAACACAATAATTTAAATCACTGTAGAAACCATAATTACGTGTAATAACAATAACTATGGCAACAGACATTTGAATATTCTTATAGTCACTACAGTTTAAACTTTAACTTTTAAAATTAAACTTTCAATCACCTAATATAAAGACAAATAAATAAATAAGAAATATTAAAAACATTAAAAACATCAATAACTTTATAATAACTTTATAATATATTTAAATATGGCACAGTCTCGTTCTCCTAATAGATCAAGGTCAGCCTCTATCGCTTCTTTGACTTCAAATAAATCTTCATTAGGACCTTCTCTTTCTTCATCTTCGTCTGGAATAAGACCTCCTCCTTCACCTCGTGTTAGTGGAATTTCTCATGATAGAAATAATAGTGCTTCTATTGCTGATATACTTTCAACACCACCACAATCTTCTAAACAACAAGTTTTATTAGGTGAAAATAATTCAAATGATACAACTTCTAAACATGTTGATTGGACTACTATTTCTCTTTCAGATTTAACTCAAAATGCAAATTTTGTATGTGTAGATGATGATCTTTCTGTTGAAGCAGCACATGATGTTATGCTTACACATAATCTTACATCAGTTCCAATTAGATTTCATTCAAATAATGATAATATATCTGAATCTTTTGATTATGCAAATCTTAATGCTTATCTTTTAGTTGTAATGGGTTATCTTGAACCTGTTGATACTTCAGCACAAGTAAAAGAATATGTTGAAAAAGCTCGTCGTGGTGAACAAGTTCCAGTTAGATTTGCTGCAACTTTAGGTCCAAGAGAACCATTTATAATTGTTGCAAAAACTGATAATTTATTAACAATTACTGAAATACTTGGTTCAGGTGTTCATCGTATAGCTATTTCAGAAAAAGATGGTAAAATTATTGGTATTCTTTCTCAACGTCGTCTTATAAGATATTTTTGGAAAAACATTCGTCAATTTGCTTCTGTAGAATCTCTTTTAGGAAGAACTTTAGAAGATTTAAAAATTGGTTCTACAAATGTTGTATCTATTACAGAAAATCAATCAGTTATAGCTGCTCTTCAAAAAATGAATGAAGAATCAATATCATCTCTTGCAGTAACTGATTCTCAAAATAGTCTTTTAGGAAATATTTCTGTTGTAGATGTTAAATTACTTACAAAATCTTCATCAGCACCTTTGTTAAAATGTACTTGTCTTCAATTTATAACACATATACTTTCAGGACGTGGTGTAGAAAATGGTCAAGATTCTTATCCTGTATTTTACGTTTCTAAAAGATCAACACTTGCTCATACAATTGCAAAATTAGTTGCAACAAATTCTCATAGATTATGGATTATTGATCCTCATGATCCTCAAAGTCCAGATTTGGATACTGATTTACCAAATACTCCTTTAGGAAGTGGTAAATTAATTGGTGTTGTTTCATTAACTGATATTTTGAATTTATTTGCAAGATCTACTGGTAAATCAACTGTTGATCCTCTTGAAGGAAGAAGACAACGTAGAAGAAGTTCATCTAGTAGTACAAGATCTTCTATATCTTTAGAATCCTATCGACGTAGTATTTCGCTTGACAGGACTCCTTTGAATCCTCGCAGGTAACTAGTCGAAATTTTCTTGCCTGTTTATTATTTTATTTTATTTTATATTTTGATTACGTTTAATTTCATGTTCATGTTCATGTTTATGTTTATGTTTTTGTATTTGTTAATTATTTCATTTTTCATTATTCATTAATATTTTTAATTTTCAATTTCTGATTTTAATTTCTATCTTCTATTTTCTTGTTTTTTTAGTATACTATTTGTACATTTTTATTTTATTTTATTTTATTTTATTTTATTTTATTTTATTTTATTTTATTTTATTTTATTTTATTTTATTTTATTTTATTTTATTTTATTTTATTTTATTTCATTTTATTTCATTTTATTTCATTTCATTTATCTACGCTTTTACGTTAAATATGTGGAAATATCATCTAATAAACTTACCAATAGCTTACTGAATATTAACATGATGGATATATATATAATTTATTTTAATATATATATCTTTGTATTTTTACAAAAGTGAACAATTATGCTACTGGTTTGTTTACTTGTTTGTTTATTACAATAAATTCATTTATATAATGCTATAATAAATTTATATGCTATAATAAATATATATGCTATAATAAATATATATGCTATAATAAATATATATGCTATAATAAATTTATTCATTACATTCATTCTTTCTTTCTCATTTTCTTAAATGCAAACTAATCATATTTTATTTAAATTATGTATTACATAATCTTTCTAGATTTATTATATAATATAATTATTGGGTATTACATCTAAATAAAATTGCATAGCAACTAAAACTACCTTAAATTTTTCTATTTCTTTTACTTAAAATTGATTTTTCGAATTTAAATTTTGAAGATTTAAGTTAAAAAATAAATAAAAATAAAAAAACCTAAAGTAACAAAATATAAAACTATGTGTAAGGGATTTTTTTTTTTTTTTTAATCTATATGTGCTTTTACTAACTTTTTTTTTTTTTTTTTTTTTTTTTTTTTTTTTTTTTTTTTTTTTTTTTTTTTTTTTTTTTTTTTTTTTTTTTATTTTTTTTTTTATTTTCAGATTTCGTGGAAATTCCAAGGGTATATTTAAAAAACTCTTTAAAAAATAAGAGTAAAAATATTAATTTTTTACAATATAATTTAAAAAAATATTCATCTTTACCTTCAATTCAAATATTAAATGACTTAAATCAAAATAAATTAAACAAAAAATTAGATAGCAAATCAAATAATAAAACAATCAAATCTAATAGATCTAAGAAATTAGAAAAATCCAATAAGTTAAAAGAAGAAGTTTCTAAATTTGCATTAACAGAACTAATTCAATTAATAAGTAAAGAATCGGATAATTATAATGAACTTGTACGTGATAAAAGTACAGCAGATGCAGATTTATGGAAAGAATTAAAAGAAAATGAATTAAAAAAAAAATTTCAAACATCTTCTGGAGATGATATTTCATCAGCAAAATTTAAACCAATTATTAGTTATTTAATGAAAAAACATATACAAAGAATGAGTGGTAAATTTGGATCTAAACAAATTGAAATAATGAATCCAAAAAATGATATAATGTCTCCACGTTCAATTGAAGATGTTAGTATCTCACATTTACTTGCAGCCGGATGTCATCTTGGTCATTCAACATCAATAGTAAATTCTAAAAGTCAACCTTTCTTATATGGACATCGTAATGGTATTCATATTATTAATCTTGAAAAAACAATTGCATATCTTCGTAGAGCTTGTTCAGTTCTTCAAGATATTTCATATAGAGGTGGTGTAATATTATTTGTTGGAACAAAGGATGGTATTGAAAAATGTATTACAATGGCATCTGAACGTAGTGGTGGATATCATGTATTTAAAAAATGGATTCCTGGTGCAATTACAAATTCACTTGAATTATCAAAAAATTGGTCATTAGAACTTAGAAAGAATAATGATCAAAGGGTTGGTGAAAAAAATAAGCAACATAATGAAGCCTGTATACCTGATATCGTTGTATTTTTAAATCCATTAGAAAATAAGTTTGCCATAAATGAATGCTCTAAATTCCGCATACCAACTATTGGTATAGTTGATACAAATGCTGATCCAGAACTTGTAACTTATCCAATTCCTTCGAATGATGATAACATTCGTTCGATTGAAGTTATTACTGGTATTTTATCTAAATCAGCAGAAAAGGGAAGAATACAACGAATAAAGGAGTATTCAATGGATAATGATAATTTGTTAATAGACGAATAGTTTACAGTGTGTAGATACTAATGTAAATATTTTGTAATAAATAAAATGTAAATATATGTATACATGTAATCTTTTAACAAGAATAATGATGTTAAAAATAAGAAATAATGATAATATAATAATAAATAGCAGGTATATGTAATAAACACGATACAAATACAAATACAAAATAAAAATAAAAATAAAAATAAAAATACAAAATATGTTCTAATCATCCTAACACTCTTAAAGCAAATTCAACTGTCATAAATGTTGCAGCTGAAACTGGAGCAGCTCTAAGAAGTGTGGGAACCAAACCTTTCCAAAATCCAAAAAATCCAAACTTATTCCAAGTCTGTCCAGTTGCATCAATTGCGTTTTTGTATTTACTTTGAGAACCGAATCTGGCGAGTTAGTATGCATTTGCTTATGTAGGTATGTATGTGTGTATATAATATAATATAATATAAGTATGTATGTATGTATGTATATGTACATATACATATACATATACATAAACATGTTATATCACTTACTTATCACTCTGGATGTGACTTTTAATTACATCAAATGGATAGGATCCAATCCAAAGAGCTTCACCTGCAATAGCACCATATAAACACAATTTCCAAGCAGGAATTTCATTTCTTTTAATATTTTTACTCAATTCTTTATTAATTAAATATTCATATGTCACAAACCATAAACCATATGCTTGTGCTTCTCTTGCCAATGTTATGTTAAACCCACGAAATATTCCTTTAAATAGTCCATGCTGTTTATATATTTTTTGTATTGCATCAAGTGGTCCTTGGTATATTTTTTTCTCACCTGATTGTGTTTGTAAAAGAATTCTAATTTGTTCTACGGGACTTGCTAGAGAGTTATTAGCGATGTATTAAAAATTAATTTAGCATATTTTTGTAAAATATATGCTAAATAATTTTTTATAAGTATATGTATGAATGTACATATGTACAATATATATATATATATATATATATATAGATCAAGAAAACTTACATATAAACGTATTAGCCATTCCAGCACCAGCACCAGCCAAATAAAACTGTTTTAAAGACAGTTCTGTATTGGTAAAACCATTCTTTTGATTATATTGAACTAAATATCTACGTAATTGATAAAATGAAAAAAATTGTACTGAAACACAAGCGCCTACACCAATTAATGGAGTTAAAGTACCTTTATAAAAAGCTAAAATTCCTTCATTTTTTAATGTTTCCCTAACTGCTTCTATTGGAGTTTTATATTGACCAGTTTGTAATCTAACTTTTACCAAATCGAATGGTTGTCCTATATAATAAATTAATTAGTTATTCATAGATATTTAAAATATAATATAATAAAGTATAGTATAGTATAGTATAATATTTAAATAATAACCAACCTGTTAAAACTTGTACAGCACCACCAATATAACCTGCAGTCTATTTCATAAAGTTAGATTATTAAATAATAATAATAATATAATAATAATAATATCCCCACTTACCGCATCTTTTATCTTTCTACTAGTAGAAAGATCTACTTTTGTTTCCATTTCTAATTCTGCATCCATAAGGAATTTTTATACAATTTATAAATTTAATACAATCTTTATTATCATATATACATATATAATAAAAATAATTAATCTATATTTGTATATACGATACTAATTTCAATCAAATTTATAATAAAAAAATTATTGCACTACGTAATAATTTATTTAAATTGATAATAATCTCTAATTATATAATCAACCGGTTAGAATTAGGTAATTAATTAGATAATAAACCGAGTATGTTTATATAATCTTTATAACTACATGATGCCTTTGAACCTTTATATTTTACTAAACTTATGTCTAAGTTATGCCAATCATTTGGATTTCCAGGATAACCAGCTTTTGAAACTAAATGAGAAATAGTTTCAGATTTTGTCCAACCTTGTTCTTTTGGTACATCTGGTAAAAAAGTAGCACCATAATCTCTTTTTTTATATATGAAGCTTATTTTAATGCCATTTAGTCCAATTTCCCAATCCAATGCATTTTTAGCATTTTCAAAATCTGTTAATATAGTTACACTGTTTGTTATTATTTGTTTTTTGTATATATGTATATTTGTAAATTTGTAAATTTATACTATATATTATTATATTATTATTGTATATATACATGAAAATCACTTACCAACATTCTAAAGTGGGTAATTCTTTTATGCTTATTGGGTCAAATCTGTGGTCTTTTAATCCACTGTTTGTTAGTGATGACATAATATGATATAATATAATATAATATAATATAACCTACGCAAACAACGAATACTCTTTGATTCCTGTTTTTAAATTCTTTTGTACAAAAGTGCCAATACATCCTCTAAGTTGAGAATGATTTTTTATAATGGTATTATACGTTATAAATAAGGGTGCAAAAGTAGTTTGCTCATTTTGAGGTATTTTTAAAACCTTTGTAAACTCATCTAAAGAATGTTCTTTTTTCTCTTTTATATGAGAAACCAAGCAATCAAAAGCGTAAGCACAATGAGCTTTGTTTGCCATATGGTGTGCTTTATAGTTTTTTTTTTTTTTTTTCTTCTGTTTATTATGTATAATTTATATGTATATTGTGTATATTTTACGTATAATTTATATGTGCTTTTTATTTGTTTATTTATTTTAAACGAATATTTATACTATTTATATTATAAAATATGTCTGTTTTCTATATATTTATAATTAATAACCAGTTCTATCTTAATATTAATTAAAGTAATTACCCTAATAAATGTAAAATAAGACTCGTATTCAGGAACATACAGTTTAAAATAAAATTTTTAAAATATGTACAAAAAATATCTATAAAAATATAAAAATAAAAAATTAATAAAAATATTAATAAAAATATTAATAATATGTAAATACACTTAAGAAGCATCTAAATATATCATATACAATAAATAATACATTATTTATTCCATGTGACCTGAATAGGAAATGTAATTAATTTTATTATTACTTAAAATAAAATTCAAGGAGGGTAATCTTAATGTTTAATATAAAAAAATAATCTTTATACAACACAAAACAAGAATCCCAAATAGGTTTAAAATAAAATATTAATTAAAATTAATACTAAATTAAGACAAATTTAATTAAACTAGATAAATTGATTAAAATTAAGATTTTAAAATTTTAATTGATATTAAATTAAGACTTTGCAATTTTAATTAAGATTAAATTAAGAATATACCTATAAAAAATTAACAAGTAAAAAAATTATATCTAGAAAAAAGACATAATTATAAAATTTAATCATAAGCCATATAAAAAGATAATCACATTTGCATAATAATAAAGCTCATAAAAATATTATATATTTACAAACATATAGACTGAAATTAATTACATATTTAAAAAAATTATAAAAAAATTATAAAAAAATTATAAAAAAAAAAAAAAAAAAAAAAAAAAAAAAAAAAAAAAAAAAAAAAAAAAAAAAAAAAAAAAAAAAAAAAAAAAAAAAAAAAACTACAATTTTATTTACATAGTAAATAAATACTATGCCTGGTATTTTCTATTTTGTATACTTCCTGCTCTTATCATATACATACATAAATGGAAATCTATATGCATATGCAAATGCAAATACAAATGCAGGAAAAGAATATTATTCCATAGGTGATAAATTACTAATAAAAGGAAACTATAAAGAAGCATTAGAAAATTATAATAATGCTATAGAACTTGCACCAAAAAATTGTATGTATTTATATAAAAGAAGTATTGCATATCAATCATTAGGCAAAAATCAATTAGCATTAAATGATTTAAATAAAGCAATAAGTATTAGAAAAGATTTTAAAATTGGTAAGGAGGAAAGAAGCAAGATATATAAGAAGGAAGGAAAATGGGAATTAGCAAAAGCTGATTTAAATGATATACTAAAGTATAATGATAAAAATGATAAAAATGATAAAAATAACAAAAAAAAATTAAATGATCAAATTAAAGATTTAAATCATTTTAAAAATTTAGAAAATTTATCAAATAAAGAATTTAAGAAAAAAAATTATAAATTGTGTGTCGAACATGCAAATGATTTAATCGCTGCAGCACCGCTTTCTTTAAGTATTCGTTTACTAAGAGCGAATTGTAATTTGCATATGAATAATAATGATAATAAAATCCAAGCTATAAATGATTTTTATATGGCTACAAATTTGTTACCTTATAATGAGGATTTAATAATTAAAACTGCAAATTTACAATTTTTTATACAAAATAATTATAAAAATTCTTTAACAACTATTAAAAAATGTTTTAAAAATGATCCAGATTCAAAAAAATGTTTAAAAAAATTTAGAAAAATAAAAGAATTTAATAAAATTTTAATTCAAATTGAAAAATTATTAAAATCAGGTAGTTATATACAATTAGAAAAACTACTTACAAATCAAAATGATGATAATAAAGGAACTCTAATAGATCAAGTTCAAACTTATATAAATTCTTTATTGACTGAATATAATATACCAAATATTAAATCTGATTTAATACTCTATTTGAAGGAAAAATTATGCGATACTTTTTATCACAATAAAAAACCTGATATAGGATTGAAATATTGTATCGAAACATTTGATGAAAATAATGAATCAATTATTGGAATTATTGGAGTTGCTGAACATTATATCGTTAATGAAAAATACGAAGATGCAATTAGATTTTTAGAAAATAAAAAGAATTTGAATCCAAAGCTTGAAGAAAAATATAACGAAGCACAAGTGCTATTAAAACGTTCAAAAGAAAAAGACTATTATAAAATTTTGAATGTTAAAAAAGATGCAACTGAACGGGAAATTAAAAAAGCTCACCGTAATTTAGTAAGACAATTTCATCCTGATAAATATAAAGGTGATTTATCAAAAGAGAAAGTATTAAATAAAATAACTGAAATTAATGAAGCATATGAAGTACTTTCTAATAAAGAATCAAGAGACAAATATGATGCAGGAATAGATCCAAATCAACCAGCTCATAATCAGCAATATCAACATCAACAACAAAATAATCATTTTCATTTTAATAACTTCCATCATCAAAAACAACACGCTTTCCATGGCCAAGGTGGCAATTTTATGTTTAACGGATTTCCTTTTTAGTTTTAAAAATTATTTGTATATTGTTTTGTATTTTTGAATATAGTATCTAAGTTGTCCGATTTATTTATTATTATTTTTTTTTTTTTTTTTTTGTTTACTTTGTTTATCTATTTACATATTTACTTTTTTTTCCAACTACATACCTTTATAAACGTCCAAACTATATACACATTAATCATTTTATACCATACCAAAGAAGAAAAAAAACAACCAATACTAAAGTTAAATAATAAATAACAAATAATATATAATAAAATAAATAATTCACATTGAATAACTCAGATTCAAATTTAGAATTAGGCTCGGGTTCGGAATTAAATCTATCTCTTTTATTCCTCAGAAGATGCCATAATCTAAAAATCCCAACCCTTCTTTCTGGTAACATAGAATACAAAATACTGTATAATCTATTCCTTTTAATAGCAACAAATCCTCCGGTTAAAAAACTGTAAAAAACTTTACCAGATAAATAATAAACTTGGATCCTTGCACTCAAAACATAATAATGATGAAATATAGATTTGAATGGTAATGGTTTAGATTTTAAATATATATATGCAGTTGGAAGTGGATTATTAGTTAATCCAGGATGATTCGCTTTTTTAATAATATTAACCGAATTATAATCCTTTTTAGTATTAGTAATAATTTCAAAATAAATACCACCAGGTATTCTTTTCGAATCTTTAAATCTTAACATTATCGCAAATAAAGGAAAATGATTTAAAAAGGATAATGAGGATTCGAGAAGAACATTTAAAAGAATAATTCCAGCACGCGCCATTGCAAATGCTAAATAAAAAACTAAAACAGTAGGTAAAAGAAAAATTAAAACGGTGAAAAATAAAGTACCAATTAATAATTCGTCTGGACTATATTCGCAAGAATCAATACGGTGTCGTAGTATATTTCTTCTTTTACCTTGAAAAAGTTGAAATAAAGAATAAATTATTGTTATTTGAGTGCCATATATTCTAGCAGCGGTTATATAAAAGGCGTATATATGGAAAGTCATGAATGAAATTAAATCTGATGCTAATGAAATTGAGAAAGTTGCACCTAGGTAACCCGAGTATCCAATAAGTAAAACAAAAGAATGAATAAAAGGTCTACAACTATTTAAAAAATTATCCCAAAATTCGATGGACCAAAGCAATAATTCACCAAAAAAATTTGCTAAACCGTTATTTAATTTTAATCCACCTGGATAATCCATAAGCCATTTTATTCTTTCGCTTAATCCGAGAGTTAAATAAGAATTAACAAAATTATCAATAAATTTCACAATTTCATATTGATTATCAATTATTATTGTGTATAAAGCAATTCCAATAATAATATCATTTGCAACTAACCATAGACTATTATAAAATCTAATATATTCGGGTTGAAATATAAAAGTGCTATAAAGTTTTTTGTTTGGTGTTTTAATTCTCATATATTGTATAGGCCAATAGCACATTTGTTGCAATCTTAAATCCAATTGTAAAGCAGTTGATGAAATATCTTTCAATGATATCCATAAAGCTGCTGGTTTAAATTCCAGTAGTAATAAAATTCCTTCAATTATAATTCTAATTGACATGATAAATATAACAAAAATTGGTTTTAAAAATAGCCATAAGAGAAAAAAAATTTTTGAGAATAAATTAATAAAAAAAGAAGATAAAGAAATTAAATTAATTTTAAGTAAATTATAAGAAGAAGAAGAAGAAGAAAAATTTTTTTTTGATGAGTATAGGTTATTAATTTGAATTTGTATTAAATAACCTAATTCATATGCACAATTAATTTGGGATATTATACAATTATTTAAATTTTTTTCTTGATTAGTTAAATTCAAACTAGTAGTGCAATGTTGTTTCATTTTTAAAGAAAGTATTCTATTATGTGATTCAATTTGTGCAAATTCTTTTTCAAATTCTTCATCTAAAACAGTAAGCTTTGTTCTATCAGCTAGTTCTAAATTGATTTTTTTAAGAGAATAAAATTCCATTTTATGAGATCTTGGTTTATCATATAATATTATTTGTATACTTGATGCATTACGAGTTGAAATATTAAATTTTGGTAAATGATGATTTTTAGAATAAAACACATGTAAAGGATAATTATTATCTATTTTAGTTTTTATATTAATATTATTGTTGTTTGAATTATCATATTGTATTTTGTCTGAATAATTAAGTAAGCCTATTATACAAAGATTTTTAGAGCCACAAATTTTATAAATGTCATGATGATTATTTTGAGTATATAATAAATTTTTAAGTATAGTTTGTAAATCAAGTATATTATTAGAATTAGAACAAGATATATTAAATGCTACAAGATAATCATTTTTAGAGTTTTCCCAACCTACTAAAAATGAGGGGTTTGATGATTTTAAAATATCAGTAGGCCAAAATATTCTACATGTAGTTTTAGAATGTGGCATATTAGAGATTATTCTATGCGCATATAATAATAATAATAATAATAATAATAATAATAATAATAATAATATGCAATAGAAAATATATTACAAACTACCTCTCCGTCTAAGTTGTTCACTAGCTGATAATATTTTGCCACGTGGATGAGCCTGAAAGTTAGTGTATTTTCATTATTTTCAGTAATTTTAATTTTTATATGGATGTGATTGATAATAAACAATTGCATGTGTGTGTGTATATATATATGTATATGTATATACATACACACATGCATACATATATATATATACACACATGCAATTGTTTATTATTTCATTATATTAAAACATACAATATATGCTTCCTTTGAAAGTATCCGTAAAAGTAATAAAAGTATAAAAGCCAAAACAATACTAACGGCAAAAACTCCCAATGCCAATCTTGTCTATTAGTTAGAATTGCTTAAAATAATTGTAATATATTTATAATATATAAGTATAATATAATTATATTATATTATATTATAAATAAACTCTATTGTAACTCACTAAAACACCTTCACGATAAATTGTAGTAATAATAAAAATAATTTTAGATGGAGATAATTTTGCAGTAGAATAACCAGCTAAAAAAGTTAAACCAGAAAGACCTAAATAAATCAATAAAGAAGCCATAAATTGTGTTTTTAATGATTTATTATTTATTATTTTTTTTTTTATTATTTATTATTTATTACTTATTATTTATTGTTATTTTTATTTTTGTTATGATTATGTAATAGATGTTTATGTACCTGTTAAGATTTAAAGTGATGAGCTACATTGTATGTATATAGTATTATATAGTATAGTATTTATTATTATTGTATAGTCTTATATAGTATAGTATTTATTATTATTGTATAGTCTTATATAGTATATTATTATAATATTATTGTATATATAGTATATTATTATATTATATAGTATATTATTATTATTATTATTATTATTATTATTATTATTATTATTATTATTATTATTATTATTATTATTATTATTATTATTATTATTATTATTATTATTATTATTATTATTATTATTATTATTATTATTATTATTATTATTATTATTATTATTATTATTATTATTATTATTTTATTATTTATAGTATTGTATATTATATGGTATAGTATTATATCTTATATAGTATAGTAATATATATTATATAGTATAGTAATATATACTACATAGTATAGTATAGTATTGTATATTATTATTTTATAGTATATACTGTATATTATATATCATTCTTATATATTACATATTCTTATATAGTATAGTATAGTATAGTATAGTATAGTATTATATTATATAGTATATTATATAATATAACAATAAACACATATATAGCTTGTTTTGTTTTATGTGATAATAATATGCATTATTATTGCATTCGTAGTAGTGTATCTGTAGATGTATTTGTATGTGTATATGTGTATACATATATATCATATATATATATATATGTATGTATGTATGTATGTATGTGTATTTGTATGTATATATATATATATGTGTATATATGTATATATGTGTATATATGTGTATATATGTGTATATATGTGTATATGTATATGTATATGTATATGTATAGTGTATGTGTATATGTATTCGTATGTGTATTCTTATGTGTATTTATTTATATATGCATTTATAAAATTAATATACATTACTATATACAACCTCCTTATACAAAAACTAGCAAACTAAAAGTTTACGAATTCTAAATGTTTTTGGATAGTAATTATTTTTTCTTCCTCTTGATCTTGCTCTTGAGTTAGTTCCAAGATTCAAATGGTTTCTATTGGCATGTTTCTATTAGTTAGTATAGTAATATGAATTTATAATGTATTAATATTATGTGTAAAATAAATAATATAGCTGCGTAATATAATACCAATATGATATAATATGATATAATATAATATAGTATAATATAATATAGTATAATATAATATAGTATAATATAATATAGTATAGTATAATATAGTCTAATATAATATAATATAATATAATATAATATAATATAATATAATATAATATAATATAGCATAGTATAATATAGTCTAATATAATATAATATAGTATAATATAATATAATATAGTATAATATAATATAATATAGTATAATATAATATAATATAATATAATATAATATAATATAATATAATATAGCATAGTATAATATAGTCTAATATAATATAATATAATATAATATAATATAATATACATACCCTGATAAAACCTTTAGCAAAAACCTTAAATCGACTAGCAGCAGATTTGTTTGTTTTCATTTTATAATCCTTTTGTCTGTTTTTATTTTTCTTTGCATTTTTTACCGTATTTTGAGAAAAAGAACGAGATTGACCATTTCGATACATAATATTAAAATTTGATAAATGAGAATAATTGCGAAATGTAGATGTATATATTTTATTTATAGTGTTACTCCTGTTTATTATGTTTACATTATTTACAGTGTTTATTATGAATCTAAATTTTGATACTAGAGAAATCATTTTGAAATTGATTTCCAGTTAATGCAAATAAAATTTACTGTAATTTATGTTATTTGTATTTGTATTTGTATTTGTATTTATAACGGTATCTACCTATCTATTATATACATGCACGTGATTTGGAACCTCTATATTGTAAATTAATTTACTATACTTTAACAATAAATAAATAATAAATAATAAATAATAAAAAACACTAAATAGTTTATTAACAATTGATTAATTGTATACTATAATATAATGTAAATAAATTTATTTCTTTTGTAAATCACTATCAATTGGTACACCACCGTTTTTAAATGGTGACTCTTCTTCTGCTTTTTCTAATCTTGCTTTTATTCCATGTCGGGATAAAGCTTTCTATTTCGTTAGTATTTATGTATAAAAGTTGTAAAATATAATACGAACCGAAAAGCATGCTTGATATGTGTCCCATTCTTCAGTACATTCATTCATATTCTATTGTATTAGTGTATTAAATATGTATATGAGAATGTATTAAATATGTATATGTATATATATGTATATGTATGTATTAAATATGTGTATATATGTATGTATGTATGTGTTTATATATTTATATATGTATACATACAGATTTCCCCTGTAAAAATTCTAATTGTTAGCCTTTTACATATTAACTCTTTTATAATACATACGCTCTGTATACCATTTACTAAAACAGTCATCGTAGACTTTTTTTGATTCTGTGCATTCTGGAGCGAAACTTGACGACATTGTCAAATATTAATTTAAATAAACAAATAATAGTAAATGATAATATAAATAATAATTAATAGCAATAAATAATTATATTATAATTATAATTATAATAGCTGCTTAAATACTTTGTAGTTTACTTAATCCTAATCCGAACCCTCAACCATCCAAAATTTTATTCAAGTTATTAGGACTATCTTTAACTATCTAATAATTTATAAAATCTGTACAATACATACTAAATATTTTATACACAAAGTAATTCTGAATCTAATCGATTAATTGTTTATTACTAACTAACTAATTTTATTTATAATTTTTCTTCTTTAAATGCTAATTAGCATTGATAAAAGCATTTAATTGTTTATTAATTAATTATTTATTTATTTATTTGTTTATTTATTATTAAAATTAACTAGAATATTCCTACAATGGAAAATAAAAACATTAAAAACATTCAGGAAAATATAGAGAAAAATTCAGAATCAATTTTAGATGCATTTGTTGGAAATGTAAAATTAGCAACAACATTACATTCTAAAGATATTTCATTTTATAGGAAAACTAATACTATAATAGACAATCAAGTTAAAGAATGTGAAAATTCTTTAATTACCCTAATGGATAATATTATAAATTCAATACAAGATGATAATATTGATAATATTAATAATATTACTTTTACTGATTCTAATAATACAAAAAAAATTTCATGGAGTCAAATTTCAGATGTAGTTGATATTTTATTAGAAAAAACTTCAATATCAATTCAAAATATTAAAGGTTATGACAATAAATCAGTTGAAAAACTTGTAAATAACAATAATAATAATAATAATAATAATAATAACAGTTCAAGAGAATTAAAATATTTAGAATCAAGATTTTCAAATGCTGGTAATATTATTCCACCACAATTAAAATTTAAAACCCCTCCTGATAATTTTGCTTCATTCCCTTTTAAACCTATTTTATATGAAAAACCAAATGCAATTGAATCTTTGGAAAATTCTATACAACTTATAATTCCAAATGAAAACGATAATATTAATCCTAAATATAGTTATAATCATACATCAAACTTTAATAATAATTTATCCTCTCTCCCATATTATAAAAATCCATATCATATAGAAATATCACAATCTAATTATCCAGATTTCGTTAAAAAAATATCCCCTCCCATTCCTCCAAAACCTTGGCGTGAATCAACTGCAATTTGGGTAGAAACAAATGAACAATTAAATCAACTATTAATAGAATTAAAAAAAGTTAATGAAATCGCAATAGATTTAGAACATCATGATTATCATTCGTATAAAGGTTTTGTACCTTTAATGCAAATAAGTACCAGAGATCAGGATTGGATTATTGATACTTTAAAATTACGCGAAGAACTAACAATTTTAAATCAAGTATTTACTGATCATAAAATTTTAAAAGTATTTCAAGGTGCATATATGGATATTAAATGGCTTCAAAGAGATTTTGGATTATATATTGTTTCCTTATTTGATACTTATTTTGCTGCTCGTGCTTTAGGTTTAAGAGGACATGGTTTAGAGTTTTTATTAAAAAAATTTGCAAATTTTGAAACATCAAAAAAATTTCAATTGGCAGATTGGAGAATAAGACCATTACCAAATGAAATGTTTGAATATGCTCGTTCTGATACTCATTTTTTATTATATATTTACGATCAATTAAGAAATTTATTAATTGAGAAGAGTAATAATAAATATTCTAAAATTGATCAAGTTCTTAGAAATTCGAGAGAAGAAGCATTATCTAGATACGAGCTAGAGCCATATGATAAGGATCGTGGTTTTGGTTCTCTTGGATGGAATAATCTTTTAATTAAAAATAGATTACAACCTTTACAAATTAATGTTTTAAAAGCCTTGCACTTATGGAGAGATCAAACTGCAAGAAAAAAAGATGAAAGTTTACGTTGTATAATGTCGAATAATATATTAATAGAATTATCTAAACAAATGCCAAAAAATAAAGATGATCTTTTATCTCTAGCTCTTAATCTTTCTCCAGTAGTTAGGAATTCTATAGAAGAAATAATCAACGTGATTAAATCTACGCTGGCTGATGATTCTAATCTACCTTCTTCTGTAAATGATGACAGTCTTCAAGAGAAATTGACTATTAATGATATAGATCAAGATTTAGAGGATGCTTATGGTATAATTGATCTCGAATGGACCAAACAATTGTATAATAATTCAAAATCTATTTCTATGAATATAACTAAAGATATATCTTCGTCGCATAATTCTCTAAGCTCTATTTTTGAATTAAAAGATAAACTTGCAAATGATAATCATAATAATAATAAAAATATTCATAAGAAAAAACCAAATTTGTTATTCTCAATTGATAACGAAAATCAAGTTGATTCAAATATTAAAACTATTTCTACAATGGATGTAAATGATGATAATTATGTTCAAACAGAAGCGCAAAAAGATGAATCATTAAACTCTTTTGATAAAGAGATTCAATCAAGTAACTCTAAAGAAAATCAAGAAAATGAGATAAATAGTTTATTAAAAACAAGTGATAATGAGCTCATAGTTTTAAAAAAATCCAAAAAAAGAAAAAGAAGAAGAAATGGTAAAATCAAGACAGATCAAGAATCTATTACAAATGAAAATAATACTAATGATAATAACAATAATACTAATGATAATAACAATAATACTAATGATAATAACAATAATACTAATGATAATAACAATAATACAAATTTAAGTAGTTCATCAGAATCTACATCACTTGGATCAGATACAGTAGGGGAGTCTAAAAATAATCAAAAAGAAACATCTAGTGTTCCTTTCGATTATGAAAATGCTACTCCTGTACTAAACAAGGAAGGTAACAAAAAGCTTACTAAAAAACAAATTTACAAGGCAAAGATAAAGGATGATAATATTGTTAAACCTAATCCATCTAGATTTAAAGCTGCTGGAAAAAGCAAATCATTTGGAGGTAAAAAATAAAAATATTTTCATACATATGATTACGTTTGTTTATGTATTGATTTTATGTAAATAGTATTTTATTTATTTAGTGTATGTGTATGTTTGTTTAGTGTATGGATATTTGTATATACTTGTATATGTATATTTTACCAAGTATAATATACAATATAATACTTTATTATGTAACGTTTAAGCATTTCTTATGTAATCACCCTACCAAACTAGAATTTTCTATTTCGTTCGCGTTTAGAATTGGCGATTTTTTTTTTTTTCATTTTTCTAATTTTTTAAATTAATTATTAGCCAATTTCCATATTTTAAGCAGAAGATATAGTTTTTCACAGAATGTTCCGCAGTTACTATAACAACACTTATAGCAACCGTGATTGATAATCATTTAGTAACATGTTTAGTTTTTCATTTCAACGCGTTCTATTAATCTTTAATTCATTTGCAACCCTAATTTTGTCAGAAGATATAGTTTTTCACAGAATGTTCCGCAGTTACTATAACAACACTTATAGCAACCGTGATTGATAATCATTTAGTAACATGTTTAGTTTTTCATTTCAACGCGTTCTATTAATCTTTAATTCATTTGCAACCCTAATTTTGTCAATGTTTTTTTGTATTTTTAGAATATGACTATTTTTACGCAGTTAAACCACAAATAAATTATGATTGCTTTCCTAAATGTTTAATAATGCTATAAGCTCTATTGTTTTGTCTTATTAAACAATTTAAATTATGCCTT
>JAJLXO010000224.1:0-46943 GCA_030571375.1 Botryozyma mucatilis | reverse complement strand
GGTTGAAATAAATACGAAATACAAACAGCTAAAAATGAATTATATAGTAAAATAGCATTTACTATTCAAGTAGTAGCATTTACTATTTAAGTAGTAGCATTTACTAATTAAGTAGTAGCATTTACTATTTAAGTAGTAGCATTTACTAATTAAGCAGCATTTACTATCATCTATCATCAAATAAATTTCCCATTGAAACTAACTCTACATTTGATAGAATAAGCATAACAGACTATATTACGTCGTATTACAACATATTACACACCAATAGTTAATACACAATAATACATAGTAATACACTGTATTACAGTGTATTACTATATACTATATAATAAACAGTCACGTGCACACGTGACTAGAACCCGTTGGATTCCGTTATAGTGTACCAATTACATAATCAGTTCAGTAGGAGTTTATTCGCAGTAAAAAGAAAAACATTGAGATTAACAGAAAAAAATATTTAAAAAAATAATAAAAAGTAGAAACAACCAGTTAGTTAAATAATTAAAAATTAATTATTGAAAACACCGAGAAAATGTTTGCCCTTAGAATTGCTTCAGTATGTTATATTATGTTATATATTATTATGCTATATTATACTATATTATATATATTATATATATTATATATATTATACTATATTATATATATTATACATTATATATTATTATATATATTATACCATACTATATATCCCTTCAACCCCTACTAACTCCCTAGCGACGTGCTCCTTTAGCCGTAAGATCCTTCTCTACAACTACTGTATCAAGAGGTACTTATTATTACTATATTGATTATTTATACTATTATTTATACTAATACTAACAATTTAGCTGATATTCTCCAAAGTTTGTACATTAAGGAATTGAAATCATACAAACCACCAAAAGCTGGTGAAGAAGATCATGTTGGATCTGTAAAAGAATGGGTCCCACCTGCAGTTCCAAAATCACCTGTTGAAGAATTAGATGTTTCTAAGGATCTTTCAACTTATGCAAATGCTGCTGTTGAAATTGAAGGTGTTACCGTAGCTAAGGAAGCTGCCGTAGAAGATTGGTTTGATGTTAACCAAGCTTAAGAAAGAAAGAAAAAAAAAATAAAAAAATAAAAAAACATTATAAATTCTTATAAATTCTTATACTACTTATGATGTTTTTTTTTTTTTAAATATTTATTACTACGTAAATATTATTAATAAATATATTTTTATAAACTAGTAAACAAATAAATAATTTAATCACATTAAATAATAAGCCCAATAAATATAATCCTACACACAAGTATATATATTCATTTTAATTTAGTCAACTTCGTATTCCAATTTTATATAAAATTATCAATAAACTTTTAGACACCAAAATGTTACTCTTTTAAATTTTTTTTTTTTTTAATTTTTTTTAATTTTTATTTTTATTATAATATCTCATTATTTCATTCTTACCGTACCTTGTTTATCAGCCTTTATAAACCTTAATAAATATAATCGTAGTTTTTAAATATTCTATATAATATTTTCCTTTTAGTAACTTTTTTTTTATTTTTATTTTTATTTTTATTTTTATTATTTTTATTTTTATTATTTTTATTTTATACTTTTAATACTTGCCATTTGTTCTTTCTTTTCGCTTTTCTTTCCTTGCTTTCTCTGTAGCTGCATCATAGATAAGAAATTCATGAAGAGCTTTTCCACCAGGAACCATTGGTAATACAGGAACTTTTTGATCAACTACAACTTCCAATAAAACAGGACCTTCATTGTAATCAAGTAATTCTTTTAATTTACTTTCTAATTCAGCTGGTTTAGTTGCACGGATTCCCTTCATTCCCATTGCTTCAGCTAATTTAACAAAATTTGGATTACGTTGATGTGTATGAGCAAATCTATCTTCATAAAATAAAGACTGCCATTGTGTAACCATTCCTTGTTCATCATTATTTAAAATTATTATTTTAACACCAATGTTAAATTGTACAGCAGTTGATAATTCCATTAAAGTCATATTAAAAGAAGCATCACCATCAATATCAATTAAAGTTGCATCAGGCATTGCAACTTTAGCACCAATAGCAGCTGGTAAACCAAATCCCATTGTACCTAATCCACCTGAGGTAATAATTGTTCTAGGACTACGCCATCTGAAATGTTGAGCCGCCCACATTTGATGTTGACCAACACCAGTTGAAATAATAGTAGTATCCTTTTGATTTGCTGTTAAATCAGAAATTTTTTTAATAACAGTTTGAGGTTTTATAATAGCATTAGGATCATTAGGATCTTCTTTTTCATAATCAAATGGGAATCTTTCCTTCCATGCTTGAACTTTTGAAAGCCATGGTTTTCGTTCTTCTGGAGTTACTTTATTTACCAAGGGAAGTAAATCTTTTAAAGATTCAGTTACATCACCTTCAACAGCTTCATTTGCTTGTACAACTTTATTAATATTTTTTGATTGAATTTCAAAATGAATTATTCCTCCACGACCTTGTGAGGCAGCTAAACGAGCTTGTGGAGCAAATTTTGAAATAACACCAGTTACACGATCATCAAAACGAGCACCAAGGGCAATAATAAGATCAGCATCTTGAATTGCTAAGTTAGCATAAGCGGAACCATGCATTCCGAGCATATGAAGTGATTTTGGATCCAATTCATCAAATGAACCAAGACCTTGAAGTGTTGTTGTTACTGGGATTTGTACTTTATCAGATAATTCTTTTAAAAGTTTTGGACCCTCGGGAGTTGATAATACACCAGCACCAGCATAAATGATTGGTTTTTGAGCTATATTTATTAAATTTGCAGCATTTTTAATTGATTCCTCATGGAAAAGTTTACTTGCAGCAGAAGTTAAATTTTTTAAAGTCTTTTCAGGTATAATATTTTTTGTTGGAATTGATCTTTTTAAAATACCGGCGGTAACATCTTTTGGTAAATCTAAAAGGACAGGACCTGGTCTACCAGTTGTAGCTATTTCAAAGGCTTCATTTATTCTTCTTGGTAATTCTGCAATAGATTTAACCATTACATTCCATTTTGTACATGAACGTGAAATTCCTACAACATCAGCTTCTTGGAATGCATCAGTTCCAATTGCAGATGTTGGTACTTGACCACAAAATACAATTAATGGTGTTCCATCAGACATTGCATCTTGCATTGCAGTTATTACATTTGTTGCACCAGGACCTGAAGTTACTAATACTACACCTGGTTTACCGGATGCTCTTGCATAACCTTCAGCCATATGACCGGCACCTTGTTCGTGTCTAGGTAGGATAAAATTAAAATGTTTTGAATTATAAATTGCATCAAATACAGGTAAAATTGCACCACCTGGATAACCAAATATTGCTTCAACATTATGTCTTAGCATCATTTCATGAAATATTTCACCACCGGTTTTTCCTACCAAGGAATCATCTAATTCTTCGCGAGGGTCAACATTTTGTTTTATATGTGTATTTTTTTGAATTGGTTGATTTCTATTTGTTAGTATATAATATATATAATATCTGTAAGATATTATATTGTATAATTCATTTTAAAGTAGCGGAGTATATTGAATGTTATGTTTGTGTATACATACTACTATAAAAAGATATACAATATAATAAAAAAGATAGTAAATATAATATAAAAAATATAAAAATAAAAACAGCGAGAACAGCTATATTTATACTCTAGAAAAGAGGGGTAAAGTAAACAAACAATTGGCATATATTTTCCTTTTTTATTTTTTATTTATTTATAAACAAGGAGAAAAAGGGGGTGTATGTTGTGTTTATGTTTCCAACCCATCTATGTATGCCATCTAAATATCCATTCATGTATATGGGGGGTGTATTTAATATTAGTATATGGAACAAATGGAACAAATGGAACAAATAGAAGGTTATGGAAGGTTATGGAAGAAAAAATATAAAGATTTTGAAAAGTAAACAAACAATGAGCGAATAATAAAATATCACATAGTCTAAACACAACATACCACCCCGTTTACTTCCACCCCTTTGGAAAAGACAAATATAGATAGTATAGATAATATAGTATAGTATGATATAGATAATATATATAGTATATATAATATATAAATAATATATATAGTATATATAATATATAAATAATATATATAGTATATATAATATATATAATATATAAATAATATATATATATATATATACAATATAATAACACTTACATAGGAATGTCAACTGTATATTGAGATTTAGCAGCAGCTGAAGCCTTCGAAACAGAATTATTGCTTATTAAACGAGTAAAAGTCGGTATAGATCTATCTAATTGCAATACAATTCTGCTCTGTCTTAGAGAAGAAGCGACGCGTTTTGAAAACATTGCGTATATAAAATAAAAAAAATAAAAATAAAAATAATTAAAATCAAAACACAAACTGTATATTATTACTATAATCCTATAATAGCGTATTGTTCTTATATAGTAATTTCATCTCAGAGAGGGGTTCAAATTTGATATAGAAAATTATTGAGTTGTTATAGAAACGAATTAATCTTATGTATTAGTCATAGTTGCTATATTGTATTGTTATATATATTTATTGTTATATATATATATTGTTATATATATATATTATATTATATTATATATATTATATTATATACATATAAATACTAGTCATATACTACTCATTATACAAACATGGTAATATTCTTATTGCACACCTCTAGAATTAATAAATTGTCAAAATCAAATCATAACAATTAGTAATCATATAATTTCTAGTCTAACCAATTTAGATCTACATTATACTATGGCAACATATTTTATTATTATTATTTTTATTATTATTATATGCTAATAATATAATAATAGTGCATATAGGCCATAATTTTTTTAGTATATATATATGTGATAGCATTCCCAATGGAAGTAAAAAGTAAAAACCAATAGAATATTATACAGTATACAGTATATAGTATTATATAGTGTTGTATGGTATTATATAGTATTATATAGTGTTGTATGGTATTATATAGTATTATATAGTATTATATAGTATTATATAGTATTATATAGTATTATATAGTATTATATAGTATTATATAGTATTATTTAGTATATATTATTATATAGTATTCTACATTATATAGTATTCTATTATACTATCGTATAATATATATACATCACAACGGTTACCATAACAACACAACACCATACGTAAGGAAAAACACAAAGGGCAAAAAACAAAAAATCAACAAAATATATAATAACAATATAACAATATAACAATATAATAATATAATAACAATATTATACAAATATTTAAATATAACACTTAACCACAATGGCTGAGGAATCCCTACAGGAAGGTCTCAACAATGTTAAAATACACGCACAACAAATGCGAAAAGCATTAAACACAAGAGGAAAACTCATGGAAGCACTAAAAGACTGTTCTCAAATGTTAGGAGAACTTAGAACAAATAATTTAAATCCTAAACAATACTATGAATTATATACTGCAATATTTGATCAGCTTAATAATCTTTCTGAAACATTAAGAGAATTTCATCCTAATCCACATTTAGCAGAATTGTA
Source organism: Botryozyma mucatilis (assembly GCA_030571375.1). Classification (NCBI taxonomy): domain Eukaryota; kingdom Fungi; phylum Ascomycota; class Trigonopsidomycetes; order Trigonopsidales; family Trigonopsidaceae; genus Botryozyma; species Botryozyma mucatilis. Next base: position 41,368 of record JAJLXO010000224.1, on the reverse strand, counting down.
CGAATTAGTACAGTATTGTGGTAATATTGTTCCCAGGTTGTATTTAATGATTACAGTTGGTGGTGCATATATGACTTGTATTTTTAATGCTAATAAATCGCAATTGGATATTAATTCCAAATTGGCTAATATGCATGTTAACGCCAACAACAACGCCAACAACAACCCAAATGCTAATAACAACGCTAATGATAACGCTAATCCAAGTCAGGATGAGAGGCCCGTGCAAGCACGTCCCTCTTCTTCCGAAAATGATAAATATGACGAGGAAACTATGTGTGAAGTAATGAAAGACATGCTTGAAATGTGTAGGGGTGTTCAACATCCTATTCGGGGTTTGTTTTTACGATATTATTTATCTCAATGTACTAGAAACTGTCTCCCACTTAATTCCCTAAATGATTCAATTGAATTTATTATTACAAATTTTATTGAAATGAATAAATTATGGGTTAGATTACAACATCAAGGTCATTCAAGAGAAAGATTACAACGTATTAAAGAAAGAAAAGAATTACAAATTTTAGTTGGAAGTAATTTAGTACGTCTTTCACAATTAGATGGTATAACTATTAATCAATATAGTGAAAATATTTTACCTGCTATTCTTATACAAATTGTTCAATGTAGAGATATTTTAGCTCAAGAATATCTATTTGAGGTTATTACTCAAGCTTTTCCTGATGATTTTCATTTATATACGTTAGATCAACTTTTAAATTCTATTAATAATTTACTCCCACAGGTTAATGTAAAACAAATTTTAATTTCCCTTATTGACCGTCTTGCTGCTTATGCCCAATCTAATGACCAATTTAATGACAACAGTTTTAAGAATCCTTCTTTGACTTATTTCAAACAAGATTTATCAACTAATGATAAAGCAAATTTGTCCGAAACTAATACTAATACTAACATTACTCAAGAAATTCATAATTATACTAATGTAGATACAGAAGATAATAATCACAAAGACACTGACAATTCCATTGATAAATTTGCTATTGAAAATTCTAATCTCGACCAAGGTCGAGATCAAGATGCTAGTCAAGGTATTCCTTCTAATATTCCCCTCTTTGACATTTTCAACACTCAAATTAAATCAATCATAGCTGCTCATCCAGAATTTACAATTGCTGACATTTCCTCTTTACTCCTTTCTTTAGCTTCATTAACAATCAATTGCTATCCCTCTGGTTTGGACAATTTAGAAGATGTCTTTAAATCCGCTTATGAAATGTTTATCAAATACCAAGAAACACCAGAACTATCAACAGAGCCAGCATTATCAAATTATCTTTCATTACTTACTCTTCCAATTAAGTCTTATCCTTCAATTCTAACATCATTATCAATTCCACATTATATTCCGCTATTAGAAATTCAACCATATGCAAATAGTCGTGCTATAGGAAATTTAGTAATACAATCAATTCTCGAAAAACACACATATATTAAAAATCCACAAGAAGCAAAATTATTTTTTAAACTCTTAACCTCCTTAATTAAGAATGGTCGTAAACCACAATCTTATCCCTCTGCAAATTCTGGTAATCTTACCCTCGATAATATCAATAACAACAACAATAATAATAATAGCAACAACAATAATACCAACTTAAATGCTGCTACAGTATTTTCAGAAACCGAAGAAACATTAGAAGAGCAAGGAATGCTTGCGAGAGTAATCCATTTCTTAAAGAATGATGATATTGATACAAATCTTCAATTATTATACATTGCCAGATCTGCATTAGCTGAAGGAGGTGATCGTGTGATTTTTACTTCCCCATCAATTGTTACTGAGGCTTTAAATATAGTTAGAAGATATTATTATCATACATTCGTTGACGAGTCAGACAAGGAAACAAAAATAAACTCAACTTTTAAGTTTATACATAATATTATTTTTGATTTATATGGTAGAAACAATTCCGGTGCTGCAGAATTGGCTTTACGTTTATTTGTAAATGCTGGACAAATTGCTGATCAAGTTAAAGTTGAAGAGGTTGCCTATGAATTATATGCACAGGCTTTTACAATTTATGAAGAGGCAATATCTGATTCACGGGCACAATTTCAAGCCATTACAATTATTATAGCTTGTTTACAACAATCACGTAATTTTACAAGGGAAAACTATGATACACTTATAACCAAATGTGCTTTGCATAGTTCAAAGTTATTAAAGAAACCTGATCAATGTCGTGCTGTATATTTAGCTAGTCATTTATGGTGGGCTACTGAAATTCCTGCTTTAAATGAGGATAATGAGTCTAATTTATATCGTGATGGTAAAAGAGTTTTAGAATGTTTACAAAGGGCACTTAGAGTTGCTGATGCTTGTATGGATGCATCTGTTAGTATTCAATTATTTGTAGAAATTCTCAATCAATATATTTATTATTTTGAACAAAGAAATCCAGCTATTGCTGTTAAATTTCTTACGGGAATAATTGAACTGATTAAGACAAATCTTGAAAATGCAGGTGTTGGTAAAGCTGTAACTTCTAATGAGATATCAGAGAATTCGGTTGTTGATGCTCCAAGAAAATATTTCTTGCGTACTCTTGATTACATTGAGTCTCAAAAGGAGGTTGACGAGAGATTTAAAGAAATAACATGGTGATATAATATAGGTTGGGAGAAATAATTTACGATTTTTGTAATATGTGTTATATTATATGTTGGTATGTTAGTTATGTTAATATATATATATATATATATATATATATATATTAAAATTTAGTTTAAATACAAACTATTATTTTTTATTTCAATATTATTTATCAATTTATATATATTTGTATCATATTAGTTATAGTTATGAAATAATTTGTATTGGTTTATTAATGCTTTGAATTCGCAAAGACCTCCTATTACAACGAAAAAGTGGAATATCTGATGCGAAGATCCAAAAATATCGAATACTAAATGTTAGTTGAGGATTAATATTTAATAAAACAAAATAATAAATACCTTTTGGATATTTCCGTTCCGGAAATCTGTAGGCGTACAAAAAAGCACCAAAAATGTAAGCACCTCCTTCTGCCAAAAGCCATCCTAGTTGGGTTTTCTCAAATGTTTCATGATACTGGTGGTTAGAAAAAAAAATATATTAGGAAAATATATATTAGGAAAATATATATTAGGAAAATATATATTGGAAAAACACTTACACCCGAAATATAAAACCCTGTAGCAATTGGTATCAACCCACTTAAACCAAACAAAACAAAAACAGTAGTTCTAATATTTCTATACTCTGGGGAACCAAAAGCGTCATTTAAGGATAAAACTAAGCAAATAGTTGCTAAAAATATAGTAATTGACCAAAATAAATAACAATAATTAGGAAAATCTGGATTCCAACCATAATATAAAGAAGGAATATATGAACCAGTAATGAGTAAAACTATTCCAATATAATCTAATTTTTGAGCCTTTCTGCTTACATTTTCACTATGAGAAATTAACATATGATAACTTGCACTTAAATTCAAGCAAATTGCAGCCGAAAATGGAAAACAAAAAATAGCAAGTTTCTCTACTAAAGGAACAGAAGAAATATTTGGCAACCAATATTCTAAAAATAAAGATCCAACAATAAAGAAAAAAATTCCTGGTAACAAATGGGAAAATATATTTATGCTTTCATTATGTAAATATGTTAAACTATAAAAGCATGATTTATAAGATTTGTCACTGTTTCTGTATCCTGTTAATATATATTTATTGTCTTGTTGCCATTTTTCCAGTTCGCAAAATTCCAGCAACTATAGTTAGCAAGATGATTGGAAGGAAATATAATGATAAGATAATGGTAAAAAATTAACCTACTTTTCGATTTCCTGATGAAATATAGTTTGTTTCTTTTAAACTGTCTATACTTCTACTGGAATTGGTTGTTCGTGATCTAAAAGTATTTTCTTCTGTTTGAGAAAATGCTTGAAACGTCATAGTTGATTTTTATTATATAAATTATTTATGTTAAGTATACTTTAGATTTATTAGATTTTATAAATTTTTTCTATTTTTATACTTATACCGTTTATTACGTTTTCAATTGCTTTTAATTTCTCTTGGTATTTATAACGCTTCTGCTTTAATTTCTCTTATTATTTATAACGCTTTTATTCTTTTCAATACTGTTTAATGTCTTTTAATGTCTCTTTTTTTGATTTTTTAATTTATTTTAATTTTTTAATTTATTTTAATTTATTTTATTTTCTCGATTAACCTGTAAATTAATTATTTTATAATCGCATATAATAAAATTTTATTAATTTTAATATCGCATTCACATCTTATTTCGCTTATTTAAAGGTTTTAATTAAATTCTTGTACCAATAAAGTTAGCGTCAGAATAACGCAAATAAATTAATTCCCTATTTGAGTTAATTTGCGCTTTATTGTCTTAAATTAATCCTGTTGGGGATATAAGTGAGTGCGAAAATACGCGAAAATGTAAAAATACAGAAATGCAAAAAAATGCAAAAAATGCAGAAAATGCAAAAAAATGCAAAAAAATATGCAAAAAATGACATTCAAGACTAATATGCATTGTTAAACTGGTTTTATTATTTACTTTTCTACTATCCAATTGCTATTGTTATTGCTATTGTTATTTTTATTGTTATTTTTATTGTCATTATTACTATTGCAAGTGTTTATTTACGGTAGCTTTCTTATCATGGAGAATCAGTCTCGTATAAAAAACTGGAAATCAAAAATAACGGTTCGAAAAGAATCAAATTTGAAATACGAATTACTTTCCAGAACTGGAGACGACAGGTTTGTTTTGTTTTATTTTACTAATAATAATAATAATAATAATATTATTATTATTATTATTATTATTTTTATACTACAGTGCTAAATTAATAGATTGAAAAATTCTAAAGAAGAACAAAAAAAGTTTTTCTCAAATATTCAAAATTCAGTATGAAAAAAAATAAAAATAGTAAAAATTTACAGTAATTATTTTAATTTCTAACGTATAGTATATGTCATATTGGGCAAATAATCCAGATAAAAATATTTGTGACGAAAATATAGATTTAAATGCTAAAAAATATGCAGAAATTTCACGTATTTTATTTCATTTAAGTGAGTAATAGAATTTATATTATTAGTATTATTATTTACTAATATTAGGAATACTTAGAGAGGCTATACTGAGTAGTGAAGAATCTACTTTTACAAAAAATGTATTGCTTTATTCAATGAGAATAGGAGTTAGTTGGGGACACATTGAAACATATTTACCATCAGTATTAGAATTAATAAATAAAATAAATTTAAAAATTCCATTAACAAAGTTAGAATTAAATGAAGTTATTGGAATTTATAGTTTGCACGTTTCACATTTAAACCATGATATTAATTTAGCATTTCAATTGATAGAATTATATAAAATTGATGATGCTTTATTAGAAAAAACTATATGTTCTTTTGCAGAATTAGATTATATAACATGGAAATTAAGATTAAAAAATGAAAAGGATATTGGTAGGAGAAGAATAATGAAATTTGCTGATAATTATATAACCAATGAGGCTATTAAAAGAATTACTGTCTCGTATTTTGATATGCAAAAAAAAGATTTGCAAGACATTTTACAATGTGACTTTGAAAATTTACTAGAGAATTTGCATTGTGGATGGAAATTAGACTTGGAAGGGAAAAGGGTGATTATCAGGACAAGAAAAGCTAAGAAATAGTGAGTGTATGAATGTATGTTTTTTTTAGCATATATACAAATATATACAAATATACAAATATATATATATATACAAATATATACAAATATACAAATATACATATATATACAAATATATACAAATATACATATATACATATATATACAAATATATACATATATACAAATATATACAAATATACATATATACATATATTTTATTAATAAAAATAAACAAAATAAACACATTTACATATCAACAAGTATTATTAATCACTATCTAACTATTTTTTACCAGATCTAAACAAAGTTAGTTTGCCAAAATGATAAATAATTTACAAATAAAATAAATAAAGACATAATCCATCCATATCAATAAATCTGGGTGGATAGCTACACACTTTTTAATTCCACCTCCTACTAAAGGACCTCCCTTTGAAGCCTTAGCAGCCATTTCTTTACGAGCTGCAGCCTCTGCTTTTTGTTTATTTTTAAAAGCTAAATCTTCATCATCCAAGTCCTGTACTTTCTTTTTAGCATTTTTCAATGCTGTCATGGTAAATGTAAGTAACTAATTCATATAATTAATAATATTTCCCTTACGTTTTAATTTTCCTCCTTGACGAGACGACATAGTGTGACTATTATATTATTATTATTATATTATTACTATTATATTATTACTATTTTTTTTATTTTTTTTAATTTTTTTAATGTATATTTTTTTATTTAAATGCTTATTTTAAAAACTGAAAATTCAAATTGCATAATAAAATATTTTCTTATTATATGTTTCCATGACGACCGGTATAATTAAAGAGTATTATTCACTAATATAGGCTATAATTAATCTATTCCTATTTAGTAGTCTTAAATAGTGATTTTTTTAGTTTAATTAAATATTATTGTCTTATTTGTAGATGTATTGGTAAAGTATTTCTATTTTGGAATATATTACGATTGTAAATTTAATAGAAATGAACTTCATATGAGTTTTATTTGATATTAAAATAGTAAAATATATGAAATATACGAAAGATATGAAAGATAGAAGGATTATAATTGTTATAGAGAATTTGAGTCAGGTATATTTCGATAAATTAGAACGCTTTGGGTATAGTTCGATCAATTTAGAACGTTTTGGGTATAGTTCGATCAATTTAGAACGTTTTTTGGGTATATTTTGATATATTTAGAACACTTTGGGTATATTTTGATATATTTAGAACACTTTGGGTATATTTCAATATATTTAGTGCATTTAGGCATTTAGCAGCATTAAGTGGATTAAATCCAAGTTAAAACATCTCCAATGGACAATAAACTTACAAAAGATACTTTGGAAAAGAATGAATCTCAAAATGATACAGGGTTTTCAGATTTTCCTGCAAAAATCAAAGAAGAATTAATTGAAGGGTCTAATTTATCTGGAGAAAATTCTGAGTGAGTTTTTATTTTTAGTATTTTGGTGTTAATTAGTTTTAATATTGATTAATATTAAAACTTGTTGATTTTATTGTTCAATTTTATTTTTTTTTTTTTTTTTTTTTTTTTTTTTTTTATTATTTACTATTTAACATATCTAGCTATCTATATATGCTAGATTTAATATAAAAATTAATATTTGTTTATATGGGTATTTAAATACAACTTAAATGTTTAACGGTATTAAGTTCATTTACTGGTATTGGTTTGCATTGGATTACAATTGTTCGTTTTTTATTATTTATTTATTTATATATATTTATATTTATATTTATTTATTTACATTTATTTATTACTTTTCCCTTCCAATCGCTGACATCTTAGAATAAAAAATAACCAAGATTTAGAAATAATTTCTCGAAGAAAAAGAAGACTAGAACTACTAGAATCTATTCAAAAACAAAAACGAAAAACAAATAATCATTTTGATTCATCTACTGAGAAACTTTCAAACAATATAAACAGCTCTATTCAAAATCATAGTACAGCAAATTCAGAAACAATTGAAGAAAATTTTGAAATAACTAGTAATAATAACACTGTTGAAGATAAATACTCTTCAGACTTAGATGACATGTTTTCCTTAGATGACAGTGATGAGGAAGTTAATAGTAATAATAAAACAGAAAAAAAAATCCCAATAAAATCTAGTGGGAAAAAATTTGATGCTTCTCTACTGGATAACTGGGATGACTCAGAAGGCTATTATAGAATAATTTCAGGAGAAATATTAAATGAAAGATATTTAGTAAAATCTACCGTTGGTCGCGGGGTCTTTTCTACAGTAGTACGTGCAGAAGATGTAAGTAGTAATAGTAACAATAACCTCGTAGCTATAAAAATAGTTCGACATAATGAAACTATGTACAAAATAGGACAAAAAGAAGGAGAAATATTAAAAAAATTAAGTAACTCATCAAAAAATTCATACATAATTAAATATTATGGGGAATTTGTTCATAAATCTCATCTATGTCTAGTATTTGAATCTATGAGCATGAATTTAAGAGAAGTGTTACGTACATATGGTCGGGATGTTGGATTGAATTTAAATGCTGTTAAAATCTATGCAAAACAATTATTTTATGGTTTAGCTCATTTAAAAAAATGTAAAATTATTCATGCTGATATTAAACCTGATAATATTTTAGTAAATGAACCAAGGACTCATGTAAAAATTTCTGATCTTGGTTCTGCTTGGGATACAGAATCTGAAAGTTCAGATGAAATAGCTCCATACTTAGTTTCTCGTTTTTATCGTGCTCCAGAACTTATTCTTGGCTGTCCATATGATTTTTCTATTGATGTTTGGTCAGTAGGTTGTACTTTATATGAACTTGCAACTGGTAAGATTCTGTTTCCAGGTTCAAATAATAATGAAATGCTGCAATTAATGATGGAAGCAAAAGGTAAAATATCACATAAATTATTAAAGCGTGGTGAATTAGTTAGTAATCATTTCGATCAAAATTTAGATTTTTTATCTACAACCCAAGTTGATTCTGTAACTGGTAAACCAATCATTAAAAAAATACAATTTTTAAAACCTATCATGGATATTAGATCAAAACTTTTGAATTATTCTTCAAATGATTCAATTGATTCAAAAATGATGATAGCTTTTAGTAATTTATTAGACAAATGTTTAAATCTTAATCCTGAGAAGAGAATTTCTCCAGAATTGGCTTTACAATCATCTTTTTTAGTAAATGATTGGGGAAGTTAATATTTATTTATGTACATTGCTGTTATGATAAATTATTAATCTCATTTGATGTTTTTTACGAAACTAGGTATTTATTATAGAATCAATTGATTCTTATACTTTAACTCTTATATAAATGTCAACAAATTAAAAATATAATTTGAACAAAACAAGTAGTGAATTAAACAAAAACTAAATAAAATAAAATTAGCAAAAGAAATAGTCAATTAAACAAAATGAATTATGACTTAAAACAAACGGCTAATTAAATAAAATAAATGAACAAACAAACAAACAAGATAGAAAAAAAGAAAACTAGTTTAAAAGCAAATCAATAGTAGTTAATGATACTATAATATTACTTGAATATTATTAGAATCTTATTAGGATATTATTATTTTTTTTTTTAATTATAAATTTTTATTATTTCATATTATATTATATTGTATTTTCTGTGTTTGGATTATCATATCATCTTCTAAGTAAACCACCATAAGCTGTGCCCTTTGTTACTCTAAAAGGATGAGCTTCAGTATTAAAGACATAGTCATCCAAAGAAATTACATCAGGATCTGAAAATAATAAATAACAATATTTCAAGGTTTCTGCTAAGAAATAAGATTCCATTGTATCATCTAACTGTGTGTCCTCATTGAAAACGTCCAAAACGGCAGCATAGGCAATCTCTGTGCGGGTATACTTTTCAATTGCAGAAAATAATTCCCATCCACGATCTTGCCAAGAACGATCACCAGTCGTACGATACATATAAAATACAGATTCAATAACTTCAGGTCTGAGGTGATATTGAGGACTCATGTAGGAATAGTAATTAGGATTAGTACTTCTTCCTGGTCCAACCTCATACTCTGGTTTTTCATCGCTATCATGATAAACACATTTTGACTTATCAACTACTTCTAAATTATCATCTAAATCACATGCTTGAGGAACTACAACCATTTCAGGCATAAGTCCAGTTGCAGTATGATTTGCAATCCATAAACAACCATCAGTGAGTTTACCGGCGATATCAAGGTCTTGTGGTCTATTAAATAATTTTCCACCTAAGGCATACATACCACCTAAAAAGCAAGAAAGATGAGAATTTTCTAAAGTCTTTGATACAGTATTATCTTGGTGAAATACTAAGCCAGCAGGCCAAATTACATCAGGTTCACCTAAAAGTAAAGGACGGAATAATAAATTTTTATTTATTGAAGTTACAGCACCTTCATAAAATTCACGATACTCTTGAGCAGGACCAGAACCACCTCCTAATAATTGAAATTCCTTTGGGAAATATTCATACATTGAATCAACCATACCACCAATTGTATATCTGCGATCTTGGTCCCTTGGATATTCAACAGGTTTTTGTGGTAAACATTGTGTTAACATATGTTCAGAATTTTTTACAAAAAAGGAATCTGGTTGAGTTTTATCAACAGATGAAAGATCCCATTTTTCGGTTGGACTAGTTCTATATGCATAGCCAATATTTTTACAACCTGAAACATCGATATAAACAGGGAAAAGGTAAGGAATATCAGTATCAGGAGCAATATCAATGAATGCTTCAGTAATTCTATGAACAGCATCAAAATATTTATCATTACCAGTTATTTGTGCTAAGCGTGTAAATTCAACAGTTAAAGAAGTAATTTCAGCAATAACAGCTTGTGATGGAGCTCTATGTCTACCTTTATTATGTTCACGAACTAAAGGTGGGAAATGACCATATTCACCAAAATCAACATAACCATTTTTACCAGCATCATTAATAGCTTTTTTCCTTTTTAATTCTTCTTTATCTTCTGGAGAAAAATCCCAAAGGAAATAATTTAATGGCATACGATTTGGAGTATCAAAAATACCATAAAGTAATTCACCAAGTTCTACAGCTTTATTATATAAACGTTTATCATTACCACCTGAGACATCATAAGCAGATATTAAACCACCTAAATATCTAATTACAGTTTCAAATACAGGAATTTCATCTCTATTTGCAACAGTAAAATCAATTTGATTAATTGCTTTTACAGCTTCTTCGAATTCATCTTTAAGATCAAGAATATAAAGCATATCTAAGGAATCGACTAAAGTTGCCGCCCAACCGGTGAAAGGATCTTTAAACGATTGTGAAATTGGAGTTAATTCATCGTGTAACCATGCGAATTTTTTATAAGAATGCCATGCATGTAAAAAAGTTTCTTTAATTTTTTCTAATCTTGAAAGTCTAATTTCTTTTTCTTTTTCAGTTTCTAAAGGAAAATTATCAGCTTGAATTTTAAAAAATTCTTCATTATTAATATTATCATTTTCACTATTAATATTTTTATTATTATTTTTACCATTTGGGATTGGAATAATATTTTTAACAGGGAAATATTCAAATGGTTTTAAATGATTAGATTTTGGTTTTATTGTATCATTTAAAGCAATATTATCAGTTTTTGTTCCACCTGAAGAATAATAAAAACCTTCTATTTTATCAAAAATTTTTGGATTATTAATATCTTCAGTAATTTTAACAGGACCTTGAACAGAATCTTTTAATTCTAAAAATTCTTTATTAATTCTGAAAACATTTTGTCCATTACTATCATGATAATTTAAATTACTAACTAAATGATAATTATTTGCATTTCTATTTGTTTTTTGAAGATTAGAGTATATTATATATACGAATAATAGAATAATTAAACTGTATATAAACGATCTTATTTTTCTAGGTCTCAGTAATGTTTTAACATTATGGATTGAAATGTTTTTTTGTTTTTCTCCGAGCTCGTATACCATTTTATGAGTGTATTTATGAGTGTATTTATGAGTGTATTTATGAGTGTATTTATGAGTGTATTTATGAATATATTTATGAATATATTTATGAATATATTTATGTATATAAATATATGAATATAAATATATGAATATAAATATATGAATATAAATATATGAATATATTTATGTATATAAATATATGTATATAAATATCTATATAATATAAATATATATATGTATATCCACAGAAATACCTGATTTCTGGATAACTAATTAACAGCTAAAGTTAATTCAGTAATGATTATTGAATATGGTATTATAGGTATTATAGGTATAAATGTTATTAAATGTATAATATCATACCAATCCATACACTTTATATTCTTCAACTCGCTATCAAAACAACCAAATATAAATAACAACACAATCAAAACAAACAAACAAACAAACTAACTAGCAAACAAATAAATAAATAAATAAATACAACTCTAACTTACACGTTTGAGTTTAGATTTTGCTCAGAACTAAAAACTTTTAACGTCTCTAGATGCGATTTCACTCAATTAGCGATAATTTATTTAATTAATTACACTTAATTAAATTTAAATTAATATGAGATTTAATTAAATTAGGTAAGCAACCGATCGATATTATGTAATAATGATCGGTTAATTATGTAACCGACTGACATAACTAGCGCAGTTTTGTACGGATTTGGTAGAAAATCAATAAAAAATTTAATTAATTTCTTAAAAAAATCGGTTAGTACAATGTAAATGGTTGGTTCAAATTTCGGTTTTACGTAAATAGACAGCTGTCAACATCATAATAAATCGTATTATAACTAGTAAGAAAATAGCCAATGATAATAATAACAACAATAGAAATCGCATATTTTAATTATGACTGATGAACACGCACATGTATATAATATAAATATGCAATATTTATATTATATACGCACATGATTTTTGCATGTAAATAAATAAATATGCATGTAAATATGCATGTAAATATGCAATATTTACACAATATTTACACATTATTATATTCACACATTATATTCACACATATATTCTCACATATATTCTCACATATATTCTCACATATATTCACACATATACAACTAGTTACTAAGAATCGTAAACAATACATAAACAACCAACGTTCTATAATTTAATTTAACTAATCCGTTGTAAATAACAGTTGTGATTCTAACTGCTGTCAACAATTAATAACTCACTAGTTACCACCGAGTTGTGATTCTGTAGATTATTTATAAATATAAATAGCATTTCAATAGCATTTCAATAGTATTTCAATAGTATTTAAATAGCATTTCTTTGTTTACATAAATAGAAGATCCATTCTAGATATTATTTTATTTTCTCAAGATCACCACTCTAGATTTAAACTATAACTGTAGAGAAAATTGATTCAAACTATAACTACTGTAGAAAATTGATTGACCATCTACAATAAAAACTATTTAATATTACAAATAATTACAATAATTACAAATTACAAATTACAAATTACAATAATTATAATGTTCATTAATCCTTCTTCCCAAATGACCAAACTAAACAAAAATACAAAGTGCAAAAATAGAAAAATAACCAATATATATAGAAATAAATATAATAAATAGATTGTAAAAATAAAAAATACATACAGACAAAAGCTCTATCTTATGTCAAAAGTTGTCTTTATTATATATTATTATTATTTTATTTAGTTTTTTTTTTTAGTTTTTTCTTTTTTTAATTCTGTTCCATTTTTTTTTTTTTTTTTTTTTTTTTTTTTTTTTTTTTTTTTTTTTTTTTTTTTTTTTTTTTTTTTTTTTTTTTTTTTTTTTTTTTTTTTTTTTTTTTTACCCATAATGCAGAAATAACCATTAAATTTTTTAAAATCAATGGCTCTAGTTAAATGTTCATGTTGAAATTATTGTTATATACAAATCTAATGATCTAATGGTTCACCAAATGTTATAGGCGCTTGTAAAAGGCTTTTTCCAATTGTCTCTGAAAATGATCCAGATGACAAAGGAAATACATTCGAATTCGAATTCGAATTCGAATTTAAAATTCTGTTTGTAGTCGTGTTTATATTCGTATTTAATCCATTCCCACTTTGTATTGTAGAACCAACTGATAACCCACATTTAGTAGATGAAGCCACTGATGTTGAAGAAGAATCAGAACATATTGTTGCTGAAAATCCTGATTCTGATTCAGTAGATGATGATCTTGAATCTGATGAACATGAAAAACAATCAAATGCAAGTTTCTCCTGTTGTTTATTGTTATTTCTATTGGTAATAATATTTCTATTATTAATGTCTTTTCCATTTCCATTATTCCTTGCTCTCAAATTCATTGTACAAGAATCAACGGATAATAATTGTTTATCCTGTTGATTATTCTTTTGTGAATAGGTTGTAGAAACCATTTGAGATTTCTTTTGTTGATTTATTGGTGAACTTTTAGTAATCTTATATATGCAAGGTGGATTAGCACGAGGAGACAATAAAATATTCTTTTTATTAGAATGATTTATATTTGAATTTGATTTTGATTTTGAATTCATCTCGGTTCCATTCAAACGTTTATTATTTTGACTAGAAAGCATTAAAGATCTTAATCCAACTGTAGCATCATTATTAAATGCATTTAATTTTTTCCCATTGTAAAAACTTGAAGACGGACTATAATTATGTTCTTCATCAGTTCCTGTGTTAACTCCAGCATTATGTTGCCGAGGTTGTTGTTGTTGTATGATGTGCTTGTTATTCTTTCTTAAAGGAGAAAGTAATGGCGACATAGGCGACGAATTATCAAATGTTGGAGGAGATTTACAAATAGGGGTAGGAGGAGTTGGTGGTACCCAGTTTCCATTTCTTCCAAGTTGTATATTTAATTTGCCTAATTTGAATTGGGTTTGATGTTGGTTTTGATATTGTAATGCAGAAGAAATTGAATGAGTAGTATTCTTAAAATGAAACTGGGGTTGGGGAGGTGGTTTTAAAGTATTTGAATAAGGTGAAGGAGAAGAAGAACGAATATCATTGGATGATCTATTTGTTGGCGAATGAATATTTATTTTTCCAGTCGCTGGAGTTATATTGGTGTGCATATTTTGGTTATTTTGATTATTTTGAATATTTTGATTATTGTGCATATTGTGCATATTTTGAATATTGTGCATATTGTGATTATTGTGCATATTTTGAATATTGTGCATATTTCTTGGAGATGAACCAGGAGTTGAAGGAGTTGCAGGATAAAAATTGTGATATATATTCTTATGTGGAGTATTTGGTGACTTCATAAAAGTAGAATTAAAAACAGGTGAAGGTGATCCAGAAGTTATAGATGTGGGAGGTGAAATTATTCTAGCATTTGATACTATATTATGATTGTTGTTGTTGTTTTTAATAATATTATTGTCATTGACTACAATAGGAGTGCGAGGATGATGTATTGGAGGAGTAGCAGGTATTTGAAGAATGAAATTATTTGATGTGATATTTGATGTGATTTTATTATTATTCAATGGTTGTGGATGATGAATTTGATCAATGGTTGATGGATTAATAGTTTTTTCTTGTGATACAGGATTTGTACAAAATGATTCTACTTTTAAAACTCTGTTTCGAAGTTCAGATAAAGTAATTCTTGTGAGTGGATTGAGATCAAATATTGAAATAAGTATATCAAGACATTCTTTTGTAACAGGTAATATATCACCTAAAATATAAGGATTTTGTTTAAATCTTTTAAAAGTTGCATCCTCAATTGAAGCTCTTCTCCAAGGATTTCTACCACAGGTCATATTAACTAAAATAACACCTAAAGACCAAACATCATTTGCAGCAGTTGAATAACCATGATCAAATTGTGGTAGTGATGATGTAGGTTTATGACAAGCAATTCTTCTTCTACAATTTTTATTATCAGAAATTATTTGATGAAAATTTGATTTATGTTGTAAATTATCATTAGGTGAAAAATTATTTTGTGGTATTGATGGAGAATAAGCAGGTCTTTTTAAATTAGAAGATTTAGTTTTTGATTTTTCATGAAAATCATGAAAATCATTTTGATTATTTAAATTATTATTATTAATTGTAATATTGTCATTATTGGATAAATTTATTGGTGATTGAAGAGATTGTGAATTTTTTAAATCATTAGAAATATTAGGAGGATTAAAAACACATTCTGGTGACATATAAAATACAGAACCACAACCAAAATCAAATGAAAAAGATTCATTTGTTGATAAACCAAAATCTGCTAAAAGAAGAGAAAAACCATCATTAGCAACCATAATATTTTCTGGTTTTAAATCTCTATGATAAATACCACGTGAATGACAATATTGTAAAGCATCAATTAATTGTAAAAATGCAATTTTAATTATATTATCACATCCAATATATTTTCTTCCTTCTGTTATATTTGTAAATAAATCACCATTTGGACAATATTCAAGAATCATATAAACAGTTTCTTCAGATTCTAAAATTTCAATAAGTGATAAAATATTTGGATGTGAATGGCAAATCGAATGCAAATACAATTCTCTTTGTTGAAATAATTTTTGTCTGCTATCTAACCCTCTTCTCGGTAACGCTTTCACTGCCCTTGATAATTTGCATACATGATCATATGCGGCATAAACCGCTCCATATGCTCCTATACCAATTAGCTGTGTTAATTCGATTCTTCCGTCTAGCACCTGGCCCAGTCTAGACAGGAGGTATTTTTTTGGTAGTGATTGTCTCATTGTGTGATAATAATTATGATAATAATTATTATGATAATAATAATTATTATAATGATAAATATGATAATAACTATTATAATGAAATTATAATAATGATAATTATTATAATGATAAATATAATAAATTGTGATAATTATAATAATAACTATTATAATGATAATAATGATAATAATTATAATTATAAGGCAATTGTATAATCCAATAAATCCCAATTGATTCAATTTCGTGTATGCAATAAGAAATGTCTATAGTATATAATATAATATACAATATATAGCATATAATATACAATATATAATATACAATATATAATAATAACAATAATAACAACAACAACAATAATAATAACAACAATAATAATAATAATTATTATTATTATTATTATTATTATTATATTATTATATTATATATTATATATTAATAGAACCAATCAGCAATTCCAACTGTGTCGTATTCCAAAGGTTGTACTTAGTAACCAATCCAGAACGGGCAGTATTTTAAATAAATAAATGCTTTAAATAAATAAATGCTTTAAATAAATAAATAAATAAATGTTCCAAATAAATGTTTACTTTAAATGCTTACTTTAAAGTCTATATGCTTACTTTAAAAGCTATATGCTTTAAATGCTTTAAAAGCTATGCTAAATGCTTAGAAGATATACCAAAAACTATGCCAAATAGAAAATTTTAAATTCTCAGTATATAACAGTGTAATGTAAAGTAATGTAGAGGAAGAAATTTAAAAAAAAATAAATTTTTTTTTAAATTTATGACTTTTTTAATGATTTTATGTTTTATGGTTTTTTTTTAATAATTTAGAATTTGTAATCTTTTGAATTTTTTATAATTATAATTTAATTCCCACCTTGATTGGATGCTGGTTGGATATATAGGGGAAAAAATACAAAGGGATGGAAAATTAAATTAAAAAAAAGCGGGAGTTACCCTTTTTTGAATATTAATTTCTAAATTAGGTTTAATTTTCGCTGAATTTAGTTTTATACACTAGCCGCAAAAGGATAAAATATTATATTATATACGAAGTATATAATATAAAATAATATAATATATAAAATAATATAATATGCTATAAAATAATATAATATGCTATATAGTATATATAGTATATATACTATAATACTATAATATAATAATAAATAAACAAAATAACGTAATAAACGTATACAAACCAAGATTGCTAATACTTACGATGCATTTGTGTGTAAATGTATACTATGATGATATATATATATATATATATATATATACAAAAATATAATATATATATACAATATAAATAATACAATATATATATATAATATAAATAATATATATTCTATATACAATATACTATATACATACAATACATAAAATATCAATAAATCTACAATCTGCTATATATATATCACAATTCTAATCATTTAATAACCATTTAACTCCTGTAAATCATATCAACATTTAATTATATTATGCATTATAGTTAATTTGTTTCCCTTTACAATTCAATATACGCTATTGTGACAAAGAATAAATAATTAAAATAACAATTACAATGAATAGTATAATAGTGCTAATAATAGAAAATTAATATTTACTCTACCATTCCATTTCAATTTCCGTATATTCAACTGTTTTATTTATGATTATCTAATATTTTATAATTAATTTGTCATAATAGTTAAAATATTATATAAATTTATGAAAATCTTATGTAATTAAATACAATTTATTATAAATATAATCTTCTGCCCATTCGCATACCTTTCTATTTTTTGCTTTTAGAGAGACAAGGAAAAAAATAATCTTAATAGAGCGCTACTTATTAAATTACAGACAAAAGGTTTGTATTATGAAACATTAAATATTAATAATAGATTATGTTTATTACGGTTATTGATTTACAAAGCATAATTGTATTAATAATAAAATAATAATATATAAATGTTTGCGGCTATCAATCTGGATGAGTAACTGGCTGTGATAATATAGTATATATACTATATATATAGTATATATATATATATAATATAGTATATAGTATATAATATAGTATACAATATATATATAATATATATAATATAATATACAATATACTATACAATATATATATAATATATATAATATAATATACAATATAGTATACAATATACTATATATATACTATATATATATAATATATATTATATATATATACTATATATATACTATATAATAACATCGCTTTGTATCTCACTCAGGGATGTTATCAACATCATTACGTAACAAACATCACAACAAGCCCCTTAATTTAATTGTGCCCTAATGTATTAATCTATATAACAGATTCTGTCTCTTAGTTATCTAATAGTAACTCGAATACAATCAATATCTGCTTAGATCTTGTAGTGCCGCTGTTTTTTCGTTTCCTAAATAGGAAATGTGATTAAATGTTTTATTTTTAGCGAAAGATGATTATGTAATAATCCTTTGATATTATGTAATGGTATATAATATAGTTTAGCTTACGTAATAAATCAACCAAATTATGTAATATTATTGTGAATTTAAGTAATAGTGCTATACTAGAAATATTTAAATAGCCACCTTACGCTAGTCCTTTTTGAAACTGATATCCTTGTACCTAACTTGTGAGTGTTTTAGTCGGCTGCAGTCACTTTTTGTTATTAGTGGTTAATTTTGTGTTTATATTTTATATTTTATATTTTATTATATTTATATTTTATATTTATGTTTATATTTATATTTATATTTATATTTTATATTTATATTTTATATTTATATTTTATATTTATATTTTATACACTTGTAAGTGTGTATTCTATCTCTTGTTTTCATTTGTATTTCTTATACATCATACGTAAGCTCTAATGTCATTAAAGCGCTTATATATAAAAATATAGAATAAAAAGAAACCAATTAGAGGGTGTAAATCAAATTAGAGGGTGTACAAATTAGAGGGTGGGAAAACAAATTAGAGGGTAGGTGTGAGGGTAGGTGTGAGGGTAGGTGTGAGGGTAGGTGTGAGGGTAGGTGTGAGGTAGGTGTGAGGTAGGTGTGCGTTAAGGGTTTTTTACTACCCACGTGATTCCACTAGAATTTGATATAACTAAATACCCTAATCTACTCCAAGATAATGCCACAATTTCATTCTTGGTAGATCCAAATCCAACCCCAGCTTTTAAACAAAGAGAAGATTCACCTCTTTCTATTAAAGTTCTAGAATTTAATGTACCGATTAGTCTTAAAGTATCGGAAATATTAACCTTTTTCCTTGTTTTTTTACGAGGACAAGTAAATCTTCTTAAAAGATGAAATAAATTAACTCTTCCATGATTATCTCCACTTGCACAGAATGGATGATTTGAACCAACGCCTATTGCAGTTAACCATTGTGTATTTGTAAAAGATTCATTATTATTATTATTATTATTATTATTATTATTATTATTATTATTATTATTATTATTATTATTATTATTATTATTATTATTATTATTATTATTATTATTATTATTATTATTATTATTACTATTATTCTTCTTATCAATTACATCTTTAGATGCATCTGTATTTAAATTAATTTGTGAACTGTAATATCCAGTTCTACCAGATATTGAACGAATGCCATTAGTATCTTCAACATGTAAAAATCCACATACTGATGAACTATAAATTGATAATGGAGGAAAAATTGTTGATCTTTTAACAGTATAAATATTTGGTATTCCTGTTAAAACATCATTTCTTGAAATTTTTAAATATCCATCAGTACTAGTTGTACAAATTAAAACTTTTCTTTTCATTATATTATTATTATCATTTAAAGAAATTGCTGTACTCATATCTCCAGTTGAAATAGTTGTTATTAAACTATTATGTATTCTTCTATGTGATATTGGTATATTATATATTCTATTCTCATTGTTTATTTTTTTATTTAAAGTTTTTAATCTTAAATCAAATATTCCAATACAACCAGATGATAATCCAATAACTAATTGATTATAATTAATCCAATCTATACTTGTAATTGTATCATTTTTAATTTGAAATTCAGCTTTAGGTTCAATTATGTTAAGATCAATTATTGAATTATTATTATAATCATTATTAGTATATTTCCAAACATTAGCATCTAATATTCTTACATTTCCATCATGAAATACAAGTGCAAATTCATTACCTGTGTAACCATCTTTTCCTTCAAATTTATTTCTTCTTATTTTTATATCCCAACATGAACCCCATTTGTGATGTAAACGAGCACGTAATATTGATTCAATTTTTTCATCACCACTTTCATCATGTGTTATTATTTCCCATATTTGTATTTGTCCATCTCCTAATATTTTTTTATCAAAAACACTAACAGTTTTATTATGTAATCTTTCTAAATTACATTCTTGTTGACCCATAAATGCAATTATAATAAAATCTCTTATTTTTATATTTTTTACATTAAAAGATGTACATGAAATTGATGTTATTCTTCCAATATTATTAAAAATTAAACCTGATGGAATTGTTGTAGATTTATTTATACCAATATTTATAAAATTATTATTATTTTTTGATTTTAATTTTTCAAATCCATTATTTTTATTATTTGGAGTCCATATAGTAAAATTTGAAAAATAATTTTCATTGAAAATATAATCTTTATCAATTGATACACCTAAATCGATTAATTTATTATTATTTGAATATATTTCAGTTTTCATATTTGGCAAGTTAACATTTGAATCAGAATTTGAATTTAAATTTGAATTTGAATTTAAATTTAAATTTAAATCAAAATCAATAGAATATTTTTTAATTAATTCTTCTGAATTAATTAATAATTTTTTTGAAATCCATAATTCATTTATCCATATATTTCTATATTCAGAAAATTTTAAAATACAATTTTTATCATGTCCATATGTACCATAGATTACTTCAGATAATGCAGAATATTGTTGTGATAATTTCCTATTTGATAAATGTATAAATCCTTTAGTTTGACTTTTTCCATTTGATGAGTTTATTTTTTTAACAGTTTTATCTTTATCTTTTTTTAATTTTTTATTTTCTAAGGAAAAATCTGAATCATCTTCGATCTCTTCAAAATCTGAATCATTTTTGTTATTATTATTATTTTTATTATTTTTATTATTTTTATTATTTTTACTATTAGTGTTTTTAAACATTTCGCATAGATTTAATTGTTTTTTGGCTTGTAGCGTCATTATATTATTATATTATTATATTTATTTATTATATTTATATAATTATTATATTTATTTATTATATATATTTATTTATTTATATAACTGGGATATTTCATGCTGTATAATTATTTACTATGTATTACACTTTAATATTAATAGTCTGTTATTATTATACTGTAATTAGATTGTAGAATATAATGTACTATATGATATAGTATATATAATGTATATATAATGTATATATAATAGTATAATAATATACTATATAATGTATACTATATAATATAATAATATACTATATAATAATATACTATTTGTTAATATTTAATACTGTATAATTAATCTATAATGTATACTATATAGTAATAAATATATACTAATATAATAATATACTATATAATAATATACTATATAATGTATACTATATAATATATAATAATACACTACTTAATAATAATATATACTATAATAATATACTATTTAATATAATAATAATAATAATAAATATAAATATATGCTAATTTATTACTATTTAATTAATATATACCATTAATTATACTATATAATAATGTATAATTAATCTATATAATAATAGTAATAAATATATACTAATATAATAATATACTATATAATATACTATATAATTATAATATCTAATAATACTATTTCATAATATAATAATAATATATTTTAATTATTAATATTTTATACTATATAATTATAATATCTAATAATACTATTTCATAATATAATAATAATATATTTTAATTATTAATATTATATACTATATAGTAATAAATATATACTATATAATAATACTATATAATAATACACTATCTAATAATATAATAATAATATATACTATAATAATAATAATAATATAATAATATATACTATTTAATTATACTATATAATATACTATTGAATAGTATAATAATAAATATAATAAAATAATATTTTTCATTTAATAGTACGATTATATACTATCTAATAGTATAATAATATAATATTAATAAATGGGGAAGGAAATATATGCTATTTATTACTATTTAATCTGTATAATATAATATAATAATAAATATAGTAATGATAATTAATACTATATGCTATTTATTACTATTATTACTATATATCATATAATACCAATAGTATATAATCATCATCATATGCTATTTAATACTATTTAATAATATACTATAATAATAATAATAATAATATATGCTATCTAATAATAACAAATGTATACTATAATATAGTAATACATATACTATCTAATAATAATATAATATAATATAAATATAATATATACAAATAATAATATATACTATAATAATATAATATAATATACAAATAATATAAATATAAGATATACTATTTAACACTATATAATAATATACATATAGTATATAAATATAATAATATAAATATAAATATAATATATGATATACTATTTAACACTATATAATAATATACAAATAATATACAAATAATAATATAATATAATAATATAATATAATATAATAATATAAATATAATATATAATATAGATACTATAATAATATAATATAATACACATATAATATACATATAATATACAAATAATATATAAGATATACTATTTAACACTATATAATAATATACAAATAATACATACTATAATACTATCATATATATAATATATATATAATATAAATATAATATACAAATAATAATATAATATAATAATATAAATATAATATATAATATATAATATAGATACTATAATAATATACATATAATAATATAATATAATATACAAATAATAATATAATATAATAATATAAATATAATATATAATATATAATATAGATACTATAATAATATACAAATAATACATACTATACTATAATACTATCATACATATAATATATACTATAATAATATAATATAATATAATATACATATAATATAAATACATATACTACTACACTATTTAATCAAGGAAACGTATTAAATGAATGTATAAATAATAAATAGTATATAATATGCAGTAATATACAGTAATATAATCCACATACATACATACATACATACATACATACATACATACATACATACATACATACATACATACATACATACATACATACATACATACATTATAAACACTAGTATACTAAATCATATAACTAATAAGTATATTCTATATATTGGTAAAATAAATAAACAATATTGTATAAAATAATTACATATATAAAACACCTAAGATAAAACACTTCAAGCCTTGATATACTTCGCAATTTATACATTTACGGATTAAGGGTAAATAGTACCCTAAGATTATCTGATTACTTTATCTATATTACCATAACATCCACTACGTAATTATCCATTAGAAAAATAAATAAATCAATAAATAAATAAATAAATAATAAATAAATAAATAAATCAATATCAGAAAATAACAACTATGGGTGTCATCGATAAAGACTCAATTTGCTGGATTTGTCTAGAATCAAAAAGAAATAAAGTAAAAAAAAAAACATGGCGTCATCCTTGTAATTGTTCTCTTGTTGCTCATGAAGATTGTTTATTAGATTGGTTATCAACTACAGAAAAGAATAATTGTCCACAATGTAAATCAATAATTAAAGTTAAATATAATAAATTTTACAGTGCAGCATTAAAAACTTATTACTTTATTGTAAATGTTTTTAATAAACATGCTTGTAATTCAATTTTAGTTATAACTGGTGTTTCAATTTTAACTTCCGCTTTATATTCTTATTCATTTAATTTAGGACTTAATATAATAAATTCAGTTTCTGATAGTTCTAAAATCAATTTATTAGGGTTTTATAATGATAATTTACAAAAGAAAACAATTTTAATTGCACTTGTACCAATTGGTTTAATAATTTCACCATGTTCATCAGGTTTAGTTGATTTTATTTTAACTATTTTAACTACAACAGCAGTTAATTCATTTTCATATTCAAATTCATATGATATAATTAATTCTTTAACTTCATTTTTTCCTATATATAATAAAAATAATAATTTAAATATTTTCAATCATTCAATTCCTAAAATTTCAATTGGTTCACCTCAATTTACTTTATTATTAATTCCTTGGATAAGAATTTTTTATTTTTCCTTTTATAAAAATTTAATACAACCAAAACTTGATAAATGGACAAGACGTTCTTTTACATCATTATTTAATAATGAAGATAGAGATAATAATCCTTTTAATAATTATGATGATCAAAGAGATGTTACTTTAGCTGTTTTAACCGCTGCATATCAAAATACTGGTGTTGCAGATCGTGATCAAGCTGCACGTCAAGCTGAATATAGAGTACAATTAGCTGATAATGATGTTAATAATTATAATTCTTTAACAACAAATTCAACTTTTATATCTAAATCAGTAACTGCTTTATTATTTCCATTTATGTCTTCTTATACTTCATCAATACTTTTTAATACAATTTCTAATATTTCAAAATTTTTATTAACTAAATTTCCAGTTTCATCTACAATTATATCATGTTTAAAAGCTACTGCAAAAGGTCCTGATGATAAATTTACTCGTACTGTTATTGCAGGATGTCTTTTAATTTTAACTCGTGATGCTTTTATTTGTTTATTTACTTATTTAAGATTACTTACAAGAAAATCTCAACAAGTTGTAGATTATGATCCAAACTCTGATTCTGATTTTGATTCTACTTCTCCATCAAATCATGGTACATTTTCAACAATTTCAAATACTTTAAATAATTTTTGGAATTCTATTATTGGAGTTGTAGATTTCAGAGTTGAAATAGAGCATGACATTAATTAGTTTATAGTTATGTAGTTAATAAAATATCAGTAATACAGTCAATACGCAATATAATTAGTATAAAATATTGTATAAAAATATTGTATAAAATATTGTATAAAAAAATATTGACAACTCTGGGATTCGAACCCAGGCCCCCGAAGAGATCAGGACCTTAACCTGACGCCTTAGACCAACTCGGCCAAATTGCCTAATGATGGAAATTGAATCTTTACACCTTGTTTTGTGTTTGTGTTTTGTGTTGTGTGTTGTGTTTTGTGTTTATGTTTACAAGTAAACTATCATCCATTCAATCACTCATAGGTGAAGTTTATTAATAGAAATTTGATGTTTATATTATGTATCTATGGAATTATAATAAAGTGTATTCAGGAGTGTTGCTCGTAATAATGTAAAAAATTTTCCCAGCGCTTATTAAAAGACTATATAAGTATAACCGAAAATCTACTTAATTTTAAATAATTTCTTAGGGTTAAATTAAACCTCAAAATTTACTACAAGTTATATAAGAATGTGTAGTTGAAGATGAGTTATGAATATTTACAGTATGAACATATGCAGAATTATGTATAGCAACAGACATATTTGTTATACAGTTATATAAATAATTAAATACATTAGATCATTAATGAAAGACAAAGCAATAAATTTTTAGCCAAGACTTAATAAATAATAAACACAAACAACAACAACAACAACAATTTACAGAACATTACAATTTACCATTAATAAAATCATTAGTAAGCCACCATTCATCATTAATAGAATAAACCTTTCCATCGTTTTTCAATTTCTCTAAATGAAGAATTATACCTATTTCAGCTGGAATCCATAAAGACTTTGGATAATCTTTATAAATAATCTCAACAATAGATGAAGGAGTAACACCTTCACTAAATGGTTCAGATGATGAAGAATTTGTACCTAAATATATACCAAGTTTTGATTTCATTATTGATATAATTTGATTTTCTCTTGAAATTCTATGAGAAATATAATCATTTATTTTTTGAGAAGGATTATCTAAAATAGGAGCACCATGACCAGGATAAATTGCTTTTATATTTTTATTAAATAAATTATAAATTCTTTGTAAAGATTTTATATATTGAGAAAGATTTTCAAAAACTGAAGAACCTTTACCTAATATATTATCACCAGAAAATAAACATTTTTCTTCTTCTAACCAAAATACAAAATGATCATCAGTATGACCTGGAGTATGAAAACCATATAATTTAAATCCTTCTTCTTTACCTAAACATTGTCCATCATATAATGATTTAATATTTATTTGATTTTTTGATAAAAAATCAAATTTATTATCATTTAATGCTGATGGATATTTCCATATATTAAATTCTAAACCTTCATTTAATAAAAAATTTCCATATTTTTTATAAATAAATGGAACTCCTTTAACATGATCATGATGCCAATGAGTTAAAATTATTGTTGAAATAATTGCATTTTCTGATTTAAGATATTCATTAAGTATTCTTTCATATTCTAAGATTCCTTCTCCTGTATCTAAAATAATTCTTTTTTTACCTTTTCCAATTATATATGTGTTTGTACCTTCTAATGTAAATTTACCAGGATTACAAGCAACAATTCTTGTAACCAAGGGGGAAAGTTTTAAAATGCCTTGTTTATTATAGCATTCAACCACTGTTTTTGTGCTCATAGTGTATATTGTTATTATTATTATATTATTATTATTTATTATATAGCATTTATTTATTATTATATAGCATTTATTTATTATTATTATATTATTATTATTATTATTATTATTATTATATTATTATTATTATTTACTATATTATATTATATACTTCGTATATAATATAATATATTATTATTATATTTCTTGGCTTAATCAACCCCGGAATCGAAACGATCCCAACAAATTGAGGGAATTCTCGTATTGGGTAATACCTTGCAACCGATTAGGCATTGAATTATGTAAGTGTGCTTTTAGTATTACATAATCTCATAACCACATAAATAATGCAATAATGAACATTTGTATGAATAATAAAGCATATGGTATCTATAGTTACCGTAAAACATTGTAATATATAATGTTATGGTTAAAATTTAAGGGCTGTAATCAGTTTTACCCTTCTTTTACTGCCTTATAATCCCAACAATCTTTTATAACCTGTAAAGTACAGATTAAAAACCATTATAACATACAGAGTACGCACTTTTGCCATATAAATACATTATATTGTATATTTATTACAAAGACTTTGAACACTATATTGATAGTCGTCATTGGATTTGTATAGAGATTTTAAAGCTTACATTTGAAATTGGGTTTATGTTAATATTAGATTGTACTCTTACTATTAACCTACACTGTTAATATTTCAATAGTTTGTTCATATTGAGTTTGTTCATATTGAGTTTGTTCATACTGGGTATATTTCATACTGGGTATAACCCACTATTCTATTACTAAGCTTTCTCAATTTGTTACTAATACAGCACATCAATTGTTACTAATAAAGCACATCAATTATTACTAATACAGCACAACTTGATTACTAATATATCTGAACGTGATTACTAATACACTCAATGGAATTCAATATCAATCAGATAACGTCAGAAATTTCAAATGGGAATTGTAATGGAAAAAAAAATGAAAATAATGTAGGAAATGGATATGCAGATTCGTATGGGAATTATGCTGATTTGAGTCAATTTAAAGGAATTTTATTAAATGAATCAGAAATAGGTGTTACTAACACTAAAGACAAAAGAAATGATAATAATGACAATGAAAAGAAAAATAACAGAAATATAGAGGAAGAAGAGGAGATTGAAAATTTAAAAGGAAAAGATTTAAATTTTCAAGGTTATACAGTTTCTTATCCATTAAATGAAGGTAATTTTAATGGTATTAATAATCAAATTAATAAAGATAGAAAAACAAGCATATATGGATTTGAAGCAAATATTGATCCTCAATTGTCAAATAATTTAACAAATAGATTAAATATGCAATCTCAAGTTCAAACAACATCAGCATTAAATATTATACAACAAGGTAATATTCCAAATAGTATTAATGTAGATTCAAATGAAAAATGTTTATCATCATCAATTTCTAATATTGATAATTGTACAGATAAAAATATTATTAACAATAATCAAGTTGAATCTAAATATGATGATAAAGATGAATCCTTACGAGCAGCTATTTTAAATGCTATTGAAACAATTCCAGATTTTGATGAAAAAAGATGTTGCATATTTTGTCATAAAACATTTTCTCATATTGGATCATTAGGTAGACATATGGATTTAAAACGTGGTACTAGACTTCATCCTGCAGAAGAAGTTGATAAATTAAGATCAAATGTTAAAAGACGTGGTGATATTGTTGAAGTTCGTGCAAGACGTGCAAAGAGAGCAAGAGAATATAGAGCAAGACCTGAGGTTAAAGAAAGAGCTAAAGAATTAAGAAAGGAAAAAGATTTTCAAAGTAAAGTTAGAGAAATAGCTAGATATACATTTATTAATCAACTTGGATCTCCATCATTACCAGATAATTCAAGTTTTGCTTATTTTGTTTTATATTTTCTTGCACCTACTAAATGGCCTCATGACTTACCAAATGTAGATACATATGAAGAATTAAAAAAATGTTTAGATCCCTCTGCATATGCAAATGATGAATTTAATAAGATTCGTTTTACTGATTGGACACATAAGATGAATACAGCATTTGAGACATGGAATACATTATCAAATGAATTAAAATTAGAAACTTGGAATAAGGAAATACGAACAGTAACAGAAACTACATTAGGAAGTTTATCATTATTTAAATTAAATGAGTTACACATATGGTTAGCTAATGAGGGTAAATATTCTTCCACGTGTTTATCGTCGTTTTCAGAGGCAATACAAAATGATCCGTCTTCTGATGTACACAGTTCCTCAGTGGGCACAGTGGGCACAGTGGGCACACAGTTGCTATGATTTGTTATATGTATAATGTATTTGTTATATGATTATTTAATGTGTTAATATTATTTATTTATATAATGTATTTAGTTATTTAATATTTACTGTAGTTAATGTATTTAGTTATTTAATATTTAATTATTTATTGTATTTAATATATTTATTGTGTTTAATTATTTACTGTAGTTAATATTGTTTAGTTATTTAATGTATTTAGTTATTAATATTATTTAGTTATTTAATGTATTTAATTATTTAATATTTAATATTTAATATTTAATTATTTGATTATTTACTGTAGTTAATATTATTTATTTATATAATGTATTTAATTATTTAATATATAATGTATTTAATTATTTACTGTAGTTAATGTATTTAGTTATTTAATTATTTATTGTAGTTAATATTATTTAATTATATAATATTTAATATTTACTGTAGTTAATGTATTTATTGTGTTTAATTATTTACTGTAGTTAATATTATTTAGTTAATATTATTTAATTATATAATGTATTTAATTATTTACTGTAGTTAATATTATTTAGTTATTTATATTTAATATTTAATATTTAATATTTAATATTTAATATTTAATATTTAATTATTTATATTTACTGTACCTTTTATATATAATAATATCATATATAGTAATCATATACAATAATATTATATATAGTAATCATATATAATAATATCATATATAGTAATCATATAATCATAGTAGTCATATGTGTGTTTAATTACTTATTCAATGTACATTAACTTACAGGGACGTAAATATCTGTAAATACAACATAAACATTACCATAGTAACCAAATTATGTCAATTGATGTTGCACTTAAATAAAAATAAATATAAATAAATAAAAAAATAAATAAAAATAAATAAAAAAAAAAAATAAATAAATAAAAATAAATAAAAATAAAAAATAAAGTACAGCGCCATAATTGGCATAACAACGTGTTCTAATTTGCCTTCAATAAACAAACAAAAAGGAGAAGGAAAATTTTTATTCTAGCATGTATTATACAGTATATAGTATAATATAATATAGTATATAGTAATAGTGTATAGTAATAGTATATAGTAATAGTATATAATAATATAGTATAGTATAATATAATATAGTATAGTATAATATAATATAGCAGTATATAGCAGTAACATAAATATAGCAAGTACTACAATAATCAAGCATGATTACAAATCAATTAATAATAAATTATCAAATTGAATAATAATAATAATAATAAATAAAAACACAGTAAAGAATAATTAATCAACACATCCAAAAAATAACAAATAAACAAAAATAAAATAATAAAAATAATAAAAATAATAAAAATAATAAAAATAATAAAAATAATAAAAATAATAAAAATAATAAAAATAAAAATAAATAAAAAATAAACAAACAAATAAAATAAAATAAAATAATAAAATAAAATAATAAATAAACAAACAAATAATAAATAATAATAAATAATAAATAATAAATAACATTTAACTGCATATCTACTTTTATTACGTACATTGGAATATTAAAGGTTTGTTATTTGTTTGTGATTTTATATATTCTATACTAACTCAATAGATGTCGTCTGAGGTATTATATTTGTTTACTTTACTTATACGCGGTCTTCTAACATTCTCAGAGAGAAACAAAAACCTTTTTAGCTCGTCTTGCTGAACAAGCTGAACGTTATGATGGTGAGTGTAGTATATTATATTATATACGAAGTATATTATATTATATACGAAGTATATAATATAATAGTATAATATAATAGTATAATATAATAATATAATAGTATAGTATAATATAATACTATAATATAATATAATACTATAATAATACTATACTATAATATAATAATAATAATTATTATTATTATTATTATTATTTGATCTCCTCTTGCTACTTAATCTTTTGTGTTTATTTTTATATAGCATTAGATATAGCATTAGATATAGCATTTAAATATGGCATATAATATGGCATTTAAAAAATAGCATTTAAAAATAGCATTAAAATGGTATTAAAATGGCATTAAAATGGTATTAAAATAGCATTAAAATGGTATTAAAATAGCATTAAAAATAGCATTTAAAAATAGCATTAAGGAAAATAACATTTTAAAAACTTTTTTTTTTTTTTTTAATATGCTATTTTTAATGCCATTTTTAATACCATTTTAATGCCATTTTATTTTATTTTAATACCATTTTAATACCATTTTAATGCCATTTTAATACCATTTTATTTTATTTTATTTTATTTTAATACCATTTTACATACTAACATTCTAGAAATGGTCCAATACATGAAGGTAGATTTTTCTTAATCTTTTTTATTACTATAGATTATTCATAGTGATAGTATAGCATTTATTACTATAGATTATTCATAGTGATAGTATAGCATTTATTACTATAGATATTCATAGTGATAGTATAGCATTTATTACTATAGATATTCATAGTGATAGTATAGCATTTATTACTATAGATATTCCATATGATAGTATTTTGTTATTTTATTGTATTTTATTATTATATACTGATCAAATCTCTTATGAGAATTTATTTATAGGATGTTGTTAAGGTGAGTTTTTTTTTTTTTTCTTTTTTCTTTTTCTTTACTCAAAATTAATCACTAACATACAGGCTTCAACTGAATTATCCGTAGATGAACGAAATCTTCTTTCAGTTGCATACAAAAACTTAATTGGAACTCGTCGTGCAAGCTGGAGAATTATTTCATCAATTGAACAAAAAGAAGAATCACGAAGTTCATCAACAGAAAGTCATTTAAAAATGATTAGAAATTATCGTTCTAAAATTGAAAGTGAACTTGAAGATATTTGTAAAGATATTCTTTCACTTTTATCTGATTCTTTAATTTCTAATGCTGAATCTGGTGAATCTAAAGTATTTTATTGGAAAATGAAAGGTGATTATTATCGTTATTTGGCTGAATTTACTTCTGGTGAAAAACGAAAGGATGCTGCAACTGCTTCACATGAAGCTTATAAGTCAGCAACTGATGTTGCTCAAACTGAACTTTCACCAACTCATCCAATTAGACTTGGACTTGCTCTTAATTTTTCTGTATTTTATTATGAAATTTTGAATTCACCTGATCGTGCTTGTCATCTTGCTAAACAAGCTTTTGATGATGCCATTGCTGAACTTGATTCCTTATCTGAAGAATCATATAGAGATTCAACTCTTATTATGCAACTTCTTAGAGATAATCTTACTTTGTGGACTTCAGATTTAGAAGAAAATTCCTCTACTGCTGCAAATCCTGCTACTACTGTTGCTAACGAAAAGGAATCTTCTACTGAAGAAAAATCAACTAAAAAGGAAATTGAAGATTCTTCTAGTTCAAATGCTGCAAATGCTGCAAATGCTGCCAAGTCTTCAACAAATGCTGCTTCAGAATCTACTGCTGAACCAATTCCTGTAGAAGCTGAATCACACACACATGCTGAATAAGCAAATAGAAAGAAGTTATTAATTTTTAATAATTATTTGGGTAATATAGTATAGTATATTATATATTTTTTTTTTTTTTTTTTATTTATTTTACCTTTTATTCTTTTTATTCTATATTTACTACCTACCATTGTGTGATTTATATTTATATATATTTACTAATTTATTTATTTATCTATTACTTATATTTATATATTATATATCAAATTTATTATATTATTATTATATTTATATATTATATTTCAAATTTATTATATTATTATTTTTATATTAATTTGTCTTGTTTATTGGAGTGAGTTTCCATTTATCTAAGTTTCTTAGTTTTTGCTTATTTATTTTATTGCTTTATGTTTTATTTTTATCAAATTATATAAATTTTATATTTATATATATTTGTATTCCAAATTATTTATATATTTATTTGAATTGATTTATTTATATATTTATTACTTGAAATTAAAAAGAATGAAATTTATTTTAAGATTGCTATGGGGTTGCTATAAAAGAGTGTGGATACTGATATTAAATCATTTAAAAAAAAAAAAAAAAAAAACCAGAAAAACAATAAAAAGAGTGACTTGAATAAAACAAATAAAAAAAACAACTGAGAAAAAAAGTACACTAAAATGTGGCTTTTTTCAAAAAGTGATACATATTGAAATGGTTAGTTATTCTAATGAATGGCAAGAAATAAAAAAAAAAAAAAAATCTGTTTAAAACCCTAAGCATATGTAAACTGCTTTTCTTTAACTTTTTCAGCGGATTTTTTCGTTTCCATGGGTTTCAATTGTGAAGTAAGTCCAGAATTTTCAATCGAATTTGAATCATTTGAAGAAACATCGCCAGAAACTTTTTGATTTTCATTTGAGTCGGTTTCTTTTAAAGATTCAGATTTTTTAGTAGTTGTAGAAGAATTTAATGAGGAATTATCATTGACGCCACACCCCTGACTCCGATTTCTGCTAGTCGATGAACAAGAAGATTTTGCACACCCGCGATAATTAGTTTGAGGAGTGGAATTATTGTATGAATTACAACCATTTGAATTTCTTGAGCAAGAATAATTGCACATGGAATTAACAAAGAAAATGTTTTTTTTTTTTTTTTTAATAAACTGATTTAAGATTTCAATATTAAATTAATTTATATATAATTTTATTTGTTTATTTGTAAAGATTGTATTTAAAAGTTTTTGATAATATATATAATATTTATATATATTGAAAGTATATTGATTTAGTTTGAAAAAAAAAAAAAAAAAAGAAGCAAATAACTGGAAAGATTCATTGTATTTATAGTCAGATAATTTGATTTAAATCACTTTTATTTTATTTTTTTTTATAAAAAAAATTTATAAACTATATCACATTTTATCCCAGTTCCGAATATTTGGTGATACTCCGCTTGGCATAAAAAAATAAATATATAAATGAATAGTAAATATATTTACCGATACATAGTTGATTTCTAATTTAGAATATGTGATTGAATTTGGAAAGTAAATATCCTATTAATAAAATTTTATTTATGTTTACTATTTATATTTTTATATTAATCAAATTTTAATTATTATAAATTTTGCGATGAGTTATCACAGTGAATTAACGAGTTGATAATTTACTTTCTATATTTTTTTTTTTTTTTTTTATTTACTTCTATCACATTTTCGGATGCCAATCCTCTTTTTATTAATCATACAGTTATTCTATTGGATTCTATTTGATTCTATTTGATTATTTATATACATTCACAGTTTTTTGTGCTGTTACCCCACTCTGTCTACGCTATATTAATAAGTGTATTTATAAAGATATCATTTATAATTAATATTGAACTATTTAACAAATAACATTTAATATAAATATAATATAAATATAATATAAATATAATATAAATATAATATAAATATAAATATAATATAAATATAAATATAATATAAATATAATACATGTACAAATAACCTTTGGTATATCCTAGCTAGACAATCGATTCGGATTAATGTTTTTCCACATACTTCCCAAATTACGTAACCAATATTTATTCCGTGAAATGTTGAATCCAAATTAAATGTATTGTTTATGTAAATATTCAATTTCTCATAATCAGTTCAATAGGCTTTCAATATTACTAAAAAGAAATTTTTTGAATCTATTTTTTTTTTTTTTTTAATAATATATATAATATCTCCAATATTTTTATAAAACTATAAAAAAATATTACTCTTTTCAAGGTTAATATTTATAATCTATTTAGTTGGTTAGTCATAGTTAGAAAAATGCCAATTGTAATAAAAAAGCGTAGTAAATTATTTTGACAAAAAATGAAAGAAAAGAAAAATAAAATAGTATATATGTCTATGTGAATAATTCCATATTATAAATTATAAACCACATCTAGCAAATACATCTTTTATATTTCAGTAAAAGGCTTGTCAGTCTTGCATAAATTACTTAGTGTTTGCAGAAGACCAGAGATTCCATTCAATGACACTCTAGCAGAAGTAGAATGTTGAACTACTGTAGCTGTTATTACAGTCTTAATTTGCTTTTCTAATTTATTTGCCCATTCAAATACACACTCATCATCTTCCGCATCTCCCACGGCTAAAATAAATGCAGGGCTTTTAGGATTTTTACTTGATTCATCCACTTCAATAGAACTGAAATTTACAAATGAAGAACCAGGATCTGTAGAATTATCAACAGTAAACCCAGCTGAATGATGATAAGAATGATGTGAGTTAAGAGATTGAGAATGACGTGCAAACTTCCATGCAATTTCAAGTGCTTTAGATTTATCATGATCTGTTCTTTCTACTAAAATAGCTCCATCACTCATAATAGCATGTACACCCATTCCATTATATTGTTCATTAACATGATTAATACATTCTCCAGCAACTGTTGCAGCTCTACCTTGATCTTCTGCTTCTTCTATGTGGAAAACTAAAGAACAACTTTTAGCAATCACATAAGATCCAGGAAGGCGTTCAGACATACTTCGTAATACGAGATTCACAGAATCCATCCATGAATATTCTGAATTCTCAGTTAAATTAATCCATATTTCTGAATTGAATGGCCTCAAAAAACAACCATTTTCCGCTATTAACCCTACTTTAGGTACTCGTTTAAATATCCGGTCAATCTCATGAGCCATTAAAGAAGTTGTAACATAAACCACATTACGAGGATCAGATATTATAAGATTCCTAACAATTTCTGTTGCTCTTGCAGGATTGGAATAAAGTGATGATTTTCCATGTCCCCATGGAACGAGGGTCCCACCATAGTCTAATGTTATAAAGCGATATTCTAAAGCTGATATTTCGAAAAAGGATTGGCGCACATAATCTAACTTTAACATTGGAATATTTGTCGCTGCTCGAAGTCTTGCATTAGACCATGCTTTATCTAATGAAGAGAGATTTTGAGTAACCCATTCCTTACATGTATGAGTTGTGATAAAATTATATAATTTACTATAATTCGCTTCTTTCTTTGATTCTGACATTGTTAAAGCCGTTTCAAATGCATTGGCAACTTGCTCTGTATACCATGGGTTCACTAATAAGCAATTATCTCCAAGCACAGATGCACTGCCAGTAAATTCAGATAAAATTAAAGGACCCTTATTTTCTTGTTGTGCAAATATATATTCATGGCATGTTAAATTCATACCTTCTCTTAAACATGTAACAGCAAAAACATTTGCTTCAGTGATTAAGGCAAGATATTGTTCAAAATCAATATCTTGTCTAAGAAATACTACAGGACTATGGGAAGATAAATCTGGATTCAATGAGTTAATTCGATCACATATTTCTGATATCTCAGCTTCAATATCAAAACTAGAAGCATCTGACAGACCAATTTGAATTAAAACTGTTTTAGATATCCATTCTGGATGAGCTATTAAAAATGCTTCATAGCCCAATAATTTTTGACGAATTCCTCGAATATAATCTAATTTATCTCTTGCTGCAATTATATACTTCCCATCCCATCGTTTTCTTAATAAATCTCTCCATTTAAATACTTCTTCATTATTTAGTTGTACCGCCAGTTCTTTTGTATCTATTCCAATAGGATTTGAATCTACAGTTATAAATTTATCATCCAAGCGAATACCATCTTCTCGTACTTCCACACATAAAAGTCTATTACATGTTTGAAGGAAATGCATTACATATTCTTGAGTTTGAAAGCCTATATAATCTGCACCAAGGATTCCATTTAATAATTGAGATCTGCTTGGAAGACATCTAAATACTTCACTAGATGGGAAAGCAACATGATGAAAAAATCCAATTTTTGCATTTGGAAGTAATTTTCTAACCATTGCTGGAACAAGAAATAGATGATAATCATGGATCCAGATTGTATCACCAGGTTTATAATTTTCATAAATTACTTTTGCAAAATGATTATTTAAGTTATAATAATGTATCCATGAATGATCTTCATAAGCTTTTGATTTAGGATTATCAGGAATTTGATAATGAAGAGTGGGCCATAAAATTTGTTTACAAAAATGTTTGTATGCACCATCAAATGTTGTATCACTAACCACAACAGCTATTTCATTATGATTAGTTTTAAGAGAATTTACAATTGCTTCTGTTGTTTCTTCATTAAGACTATCTGAAGGCATACCGAAAGTTCCAATCCATTTAACGTCCTTTACAGCAGAGTCTCTAATAGCTCTATATACAGCTTTTCTTAAACCACCGTTACCTTTATTATTTTTAACAATCGACCAAGATGCTTTAGAAAATAGACTGCCTAAATCATTTGATGAATTTCTTGAATGGTATTTACTTGAAAGAGAAATTCCAGATAAATCCTTTTGAAGTTCTTCAATAATTGTAGAACGAGCCGATTTAGGAATTGGTTCAATCTTTATAGCAACAGGGGATGATTTAGCAGGATTTTTATGTCTTTCTAAACGAACAACATTTTTACTAGTTGGAGGTTCTTCTGCTTTTGATCTTGGTTGCAAATATTTTTTTTTTTTAGGAATTCCAAACGATTCTGACGTTAATTCAGTATAAGATGAAAGTTTAGAAAGAGGTTTTTTACTATTATTTTGGTTATTTGATGGAAAAAAAATATCATCTGCTTCATATAATGGAGTAGCTATTGTACTAGGATTAGGAGGCGAATAATTTGGAGTTAAATCTCTAGAAGTTGTTGTGGAAGCAACTAATGATTGTATTAAAGAATTTGAAGTTGGCGCAGGACTTGTTTCTTTATGTCTAAATGTTAAATTAGAATTTAACAATGGAGGAGCTTCGTAGCTTGAATGTTCTGAACCGGCGAGAGATTTAGCTTCTTCAGCATCTAACTGTTTTTTATCTACATTAAAAGAGATTGTGTGAGGTAGTGATCTGACAAAGTTAGTAAATTTATTTGAAATTAAATAAGTAAATGAAAATAAAAAAAAAGCAATACAAAATCATTCTTACAAAGACACAACAAAAATAGCCATTTTCGTATAAATTCTTTTTTTTTTAAAAAAAAAAAAAAAAAATTGTTCAAACTCTAAAAATACAATTTATAAATTTAATTTTATTGTATTGGATAAATCTTTAAATAAATAATAATAATAATAATAAAAAAAAAAAACATCTTAAAATCAATAACTGTGTTGAGAAAAGTGTAAATACAAAACACGTGATTGGGATAAGGGTAATACTTAAAATAATCAAATGTATCCGGGTAATTTGAGATTGAGCCAAATATTTACCTTTTTTTTTTTGTTGTATATAATACAATCGACAAAGCCTTAAATTTCCTTTTTATAGACATTTATAATATACTAAATTTCACATAAATACATATTACTTTTATTTTAAAAAAATTATTTCACCATGTATACCGAAGAACTTATACTTACTTCCCCTCTCGAGTTGACTCCTGAGCCAAATACTCAAGTCATGATTCCAAGCATTCCGGAATTATCAAACTCTACGTAAGTTTTATCAGTTTATTCTTGTGTAGTTAAATTACATACCTATATAGTAAACGTAAATATATATGTAAGAGTATAATTAAATTAACATTGTAAAGTATTATTGATGAGAAACAGCTATCATGTAGGAAGTTTTATACGTTTTCACAGTCTAAGATGAAGCGTGTACGCAACTTTTGCTTCAAATCTTTGAGTATGAGAAGTTTAAGTACAACACTAGCTCGGCACATATTTAAAAAACATTCTTCAAAGGATTTAGGATCGATCTTACGAGTCTAAAACTACAATAGATAAAAGAATACTATTTTTAAAGTTTAACAGCTTACAATAAAATAATTTTCTACACGCTTTAAAAAGTCAGATTATTAAACGGGAGATAAATGTTTATAATTTGTCATATTATTAATGACACTGTTCCACTTTTTACAGTAGACAGTTCTAATTTTAAAAAAGTGATACACTCTGCAATCCTATTATTGAAATTCCTTGTAAGAAAACAGTAGCCACAATGATAAAAAATTTTTTATTGAATCTAAAAAAAATTTAAAAATGTATTTAAAAAAATTTAATAAAGTTTCATTGACATTAGATTTATGGACTTCAAGATCTAATACTTCTTTCTTGGGATCACGGCATACATAATAAATGAAAATTGGGAATTTGTCTCGATGAATTTGGATGGTAAGGTATAAAGTATCACTATTGATAATGCATCTAGCAACTTGGTTGCTATGAATGCTATCAACAATTTTTTTGCTTCATCAAATTGTGCACTAATGAACATATTCGATACATAACTAATGTCTTGAATTTATTTGTTTTGAATGGATTAAAGTATTTTATCAGTACCGTAGAAAAAATACAAGATCTTTCCGTAGGCATTTGGTAATCCAGTAAACTAAACCAGAAATACATAAAACTGTTTCGGGATGGGGAAGTTGCAAAAAGTATCCCAGCAAAAGTTCCTCATCGGTAGAATAGTACATGCAATATGCCTGCTATTTATAAAGACATAAGCACCATTGTAAAAAGAAAGTTAAGTGAAAGCAGTGAATCGGCAAGTACACTTCAAGTTCTACTAAAGAATACGTAATAAAAGAAATTTTAACACTTACGAAGCCATTTAAGTTAACTACAAGGGCTTGATATGGGGAAAAATATTCTACGGTAGGCTTTTATTTGTTACTTATTACTAAAAATGACACCTTTAAGCAAGAGTAAAGATGAATCTACAAGAGTTTCTGTGGTTAAAGCATCTAAGGATATGACAACACAGCTAGGAAAATACTTGGATTAATTGTTACTGAATGCCTAGCTGTTGTTGCTTTTCTAGATTCAAGAATAAGATTCAAGCACATATTCAGAAAACTTGATAAAACCCAATAAGAAAAAAATTAAAAAAAAGATTAAGGAAGCACTAAAAAAAAGACTATAATTTATTAATAAAATACTTAATTATATATCTTAGGATCAAGTATTACTAGATACCAATACGTTACAACGAATGATACGCGGAAAATTAAATATCTATCTATCTTGGCAACAAGGTTGAGAAGATTAATGAGGATAGTTTGTTATGTTGAAATATTCATGCAACTGAGTTGCTAGGACTTATTTCGGTTGCATTCGAAGTGCTTAGTATGCAAGCAACAAGTGTGGTAGAAAATAATTTTGTAACGCTGGATATTTTGCAAGTGCCAAATAATATAGACTTAAGAGATGATATGTCCGTGCTCTAGTATTTATGAAATCATGGGATAGTATCTCATGTCTACATTTAAAAACAAATTAATTTAGAAAATTTATTTAATATTATATTGAAAAAATAATTAATTTAATATTTAACAGAAAAATACAACTTAGATAGTAAGACAATACACCAGAAAGACGGTATACGAGGAAGAAATCAGTGTAATGAAATCAGTATATCAGAAAGACATTAGTATAATAAAATACAATGTCAGGCATACATCAATATAATAAAACCAGTATACAGAAAGACATCCGTATAGTATAACAACAGTATACAGAAAGACATCCGTATAGTATAATTTTAAGCGAAATTATTTCATAGTCATATGAAGAATATCAAAACAATTACATAGTAAAATAGATAATAAACAATTTTTCAAATTCTGTAATTTATTAAAAAATAAATTTTCACTGCTAAATAAAATTTATATAAAAGAAAAGCAGAAAATCTGGGTCTTACTATTGCCAGTCCACAGTTTTACTAGAGACAGTCCAATTTGTCAGTGTTTACGTAAATATATTACATAAACATTTAGTCTCTATAGCAATCTTTTTTTCCAGTCCATTATGTAATTATACTTTATGTAATCACAGTTCTACCATAATTTTTGAAATTATTTTTTGTTGATGTAAGTGGATTT
>JAJLXO010000223.1:24399-54254 GCA_030571375.1 Botryozyma mucatilis | reverse complement strand
TGTGCTTATTTATATTCTACGTAGATGCTCGTATCACTGAGCTTGTCATACATATTGTATAGTTGTATCATGTTTCTTATGATGCGTCCTAGTCCATCTCCCGTATCACAGTAAGCTTCCTACATTGCTTAGCTCATCTATTATAAAGATCACGTGACGTGTCCACGTGATAAGTGCACGTGATGTAGTATTCTTACATATTTTGCTTCTCATCTTCGCTTACTCAGATTATTAAGATGAAATGGAAATTAGTTAGAAAGAATTATTTATTGTTAAGCCATTATATTATCTACATTACGAAATTTTATAGAATAAAATATGCATATAATATGGAAGTTAAGTAGTGTTGGTAAAGATATTTAAAGTTTCTATATATATATGTATGTTTTTATTACTTAAAAATATTAGCAATATAGACTTATATTGAGTAGTTTGTAGTATATTTGAAGATATATATTGATTACTTTATATATATTTAATAATAACATATTATATGTTATACTTTATATTTTAGTATCTTGCAAAATAATCTTGAATATAAAAGTACTAAATATCTTACTTTATATTGTTTTATTTTTTTACTATTATATCCTGCAGTGTTTAGTTATTTGATATTTAAATAGATACCAATAGATCGTAAGGAAAAACAATAGTATGTTTAACAAGAAATAATGAATAATCGTAAATGATCTATGCAAAGTAAATGCAAATAAAATATTTAATTAATTAATACATATTATATATATATATGTATATATATTTACATAATAAATAGAATCTGTAAAAGTTAAAAGTATATAATAGTAAATGATAAATTGTCACATAATGATTTACCCCTCTAATAGGCGTTAAAACCAACAAATGTTTAGATAAGCACGTAGAATTTGATTTTTCTCTCCGCATTAAACCCTCTTTTTTAAGTATACATACATATATATATATATATATATGTGTGTGTGTGTATATATAATCATACACATAGAATGCCATCTTCTAGGTTATACAGTGAATCGAATTCTGGAAGATTGAATTTTGATGAAATAATAAATGAAATGATAGTTGAAGATAATTTACTATGTGAAGATAATTCATCAAATGAAGATATACAAAAAAAAAATCAAAAAAAAAAAGATGACAAACTAAATAATATTTATGATTCTATTTACACTACTAATAAACAAAATCAATTAACTTTAGCTTCTCCATGTTGGTATTCCCCCACATATTACTCTATTTATGATGAATTTTCTCCAAGTAGAACTCTTCCGTGCTTCACTTCGTCATTTTTGAGACCTGGCTGCACTTTTAAAGGTTTACAACAAACTGCTACTGCTGCATATGGTGTTAGTGTAGAAATATTACACGTAAATATGCAAAAAGATTTTCTTTGTGGATATTTTAAAATAAAAGGTATTTTGCTTTTATTATTATTTCTTATTTGTTATTTATTTACTTGATACTAACTTTTTTGTAGGTTTAACCGAAGGTAATCCAACTTTAACAACCTATTTTGAAGGAGAAATAATTGGAAGAAAATTTACTTTTTACACTAGAAGAAAGGATTGGGGTGCAAACGATTCTACTGATATCAATCATTGGAATAGATTTCGTTCCTGGAGACCTTTTTATCAGCAAATTAAAAAAAATAAATTATCGTATACTGATTTACAAAATAGTGATCATTTATTTATGAGGTGGAAAGAATGTTTTTTGGTTCCAAATCATAAAG
Organism: Botryozyma mucatilis; assembly: GCA_030571375.1. Lineage (NCBI taxonomy): Eukaryota > Fungi > Ascomycota > Trigonopsidomycetes > Trigonopsidales > Trigonopsidaceae > Botryozyma > Botryozyma mucatilis. The sequence continues at coordinate 52,525 of JAJLXO010000223.1, read as the reverse complement.
TTAGTGAAATACCTGGTGCTTCTTATGCTGGATTTTATTATATTTGTTTCCATAAACTCACTGGTGAGATCACTGGATTATACTTTCATCAAAGTTCAGAACACTATCAGCAGCTTACATTATCTCCGGATGACGAAACTAAAGGAGATGCTTATGCTTCATACGAGTTTATATAATATCTTAGTTTTTATTTGATTTAAGAGCTCTGTTTGACGAAAAAAATAATAATGAAAAATGGATAGATTAACAAAGAGAAATGTATTGGAAGTGAAAATGAGAATAAATATGAAAGTGAAAGTAAAAGTGAAAGAAAAATGAGAATATAAACAAGAATAAAATTGAGAGGATAAATGAAAATGAAGTGAAAAGGAAATTAAAAATTGAAAAATGATAAATGATAAAATAAAATAAGAAAAAGAGAAAAAAACATCACATGTGGGAATATTAATTGAATTTTTTATGTTGTATATGATGATACATATGCAAAAGCATGCAATTGTCTGGTTGTTCTTGTTTTGGTCGGTGTCATTTTTTTTATTGATTGCTTGTTTCTGTAATTTGGTCTATGTTTGGTTATGTTATTTATTGCATGTATACACATATCAACATGTTTGTACGTATTTATGTTTAAATATATTTTATTATATTATTTTATGTTTATATAGCTATATATTTCGTATACATTTAGTTATATGTACATATGTATTTACTTTTTAATTTTTATTTCTTTTCTTTTCTTTTCTTTGCATGTGGAATGTTTACTTTTAATACGTGATTTTATGAAACTATTTTTTTAGTTTATGATGATGTACCATCAGAAATATTAATACTAATTAAATATATATATATATATATATATACCTATTTACATATTTATGTATAAATGTAACTTTAACTCTTTGTCCATTAGACTAGTTTTTATTGCTGTAGCGTGCATAATTTATTGTTTTTTTTTAAAAATGCAACAAGTAATCATATTTTTATAATCTCAATAGTAAAATATAGCAAAAAATAATACAAAAAAACAACTGCACTCTCTAAGCCAACTTAGAAATAATCGTTATAGTAACCGGAAAAAAAACTAAAGTACCTAAATAAAAACATTTCTACTAGATTGCTATAACAATTTTCTTATAATCTATAGCTTTTCCTACCTTTTTAGATTGCATATATGCAAATTAGTAAATAAATAAATAGTTTTTTCTGTATTTACCCGGACCACATTTATTAATTCTCGCATTTTTACTAACTAATTAATTATTACATTAACATATTATTTATTAAAGATTAAAAGTAGACGCTGCCTAACTTTTATGTTTGTCAATTTAAGCACAACTAAATAAAAAAAATAAAAAAAGATTTACTTTTTAATTTAAACCATTGCTTCTTTGTTATCTTTTATTTGTTTTTGTATTTATTTTCTTGATTAGAGAAATTATTAGTTTATAAATTAGTTTATTATTTAGTATTTATTCTTAGGGTTTATTTTTTAGCAGTAGGCATTTTGTAAAACCAAATTGGCAATAATCTAATCTATTATTTTAGAATCGGAATTTATTTATTTATTTATTTATTTATTTTTTTTTTTTTTTTTAATTAAATTATTTTTAAATCAATTTTAAATTTTTTTATATTTTGTTTTAGTTTTTCTTTAATATATTTAGTTATTATTATTTATTTTCTTAATATTTCTAATTTTCTTGCTATTTTAACTTTATTACTAACTAACTTTTAACTTCTAATTTTAGACATTTCTATTGCATTGAACCTGCTGGCTGGGTATTGCGGAACAGTTCTAAGTTAAATACATTATAAATTATATTATATTATACAATACATAAATAAAATAAGATTTATGTGTATATTCTTATAAAATTAATCATTTTTATTTGTTTTTATTGGGTGGTTATTATAAGAATTAATCTATTTATTTATTCGTTCATTCATTATATTAATATTTTATATTTATATGGTTGTTGTATATGGTTATGTATATGCATAGTTATAAGCATAGTTATAAGCGTATATATATGTATATTTGTATGCAATAGATTATACAATAGAAAAAACGTCTGGGAATACACTTATCAATATAAATAACTTATACCTTTTTGTGTTATATTCTTAGGTTTTGATAATTCTTTTGTTTTTTTAATATACCATGAAGTCAAATGAACTTGAGAATTCAACTGTATCGGGTTTGTCAAATCCTACAGTACAAAATCCTACAGTGCTTATGTCTACTAATCATGAGATTTCACTTTCCACTTCTCACGATACATCTTTAAAATCAAACTTAATTAAAGAAGATTCAATAAATAAATCTGATCTTGGTGATGTAACATTCACAACTAATAACAAGAAAAATAATAATAATGGTATAATTAATATTGATGAATCTAATAATACAAATGTTGATTTTAATGACAATAATGATAATAATATTACTAAAAACAATAAAATTGACAATATAATTAGCAATCATGAAAATAATGATAACGATATTAAAGATATGAAAAATAATAAAAATGATGACGGAAATCCCAATCAGAATGAAATACTAAATGAAACAAATGATAAAGTGGATCCAAATCATTCTTTGGTTAGACCTATAATGTCTAATAGAACTCTTTCGGGTGCTTATGCTCCTGTCCGTCATCCTCAGATGCTTGCGGAAGCTTCAAGAGGTTCTTCCTATTCATATTCTCGTCGTAGAGATATGAATGCTCAATATCAAGCACAATCTAGAGCATATATTAAACAATTAAAAGATGGAACCAAAAATGAAAATTATGGGGAAATTAATATGATAATGCAAGGATTTGATTCGGATATGGATGAAGATGATTTAATAGGAAAAGAGTACGCTCCTTCAGTTGGACCAGAAATACTAAGAAATGATATATCAACTTATCCAACCATATCTGCATTAAACTTTTCAAAGTCAGATATTCAGAATCCTCGAAATAGAGAAAGACTAGAATGGCAAGCAATGTTAACATCTGTTTTAACTGGAGAAGTTATTAGATCGGAGAAAAATAGAATCACTGTTAAAAACAATGAAAATTCTGATTTAGAAAATGAACTATGGTTGGAAATTAGAGCTAAAATTTATGGCCGTACTTTGCAAGCACAACGAAAATTAGTTGAAGAAGGTCGTTCTCAGATTAATTCTGTACTTCAAGGTGTTTTAGATTTTCGTATAGAAGCAACAAACATTGCTCCTAGAGATGCTGAAGCTGAAATTGATAGGGTCCTACGACGCGTGGAAAATTGTGAAAGCTTATGGAGATGTAGTGCTTCAATGCGTGCTGATAATGCCATTTACGCATCGCCAGAATTTTCTGCTAGGTATGAAGCTTTAATTGCGTGGCGGACCATAAATGACTGTATTAATGCAAGATTAAAAATTTTACGCAGATGGACTGGTTCTGATGACTTGGATTTAAACCATATTCCTGGGGGAGATCTTTCTCCAGAAAGTGAAGCTATCATTGATAAATCCCCTTTCGTTGACAGAGTTTTAAAAGAAACAAATCTATCCAATGTTTTTACCGCTCCTGTTTTAATTTCAATCCCACTGCTAGTTCGTAAAGCAGATTCTACTTTTAAAGAGTATTCTAAATACTTTGAGGAAATGAATCTCCCGTCATTTTTGGAAGATTTACTTACTCTAATATCCTTTCCGTCACGTCTTATATTAGAAATTATTCGTGTACGCCTTTTGTATGCGAAAAAATTAGCTAATCCTACAGTGATAATGATAGATCAAATTTTATCTTATTTTAAACAATGCATTTCTTACTCCATTGCCTTTAAAAAGGAATACATAAAATACACTTCTTCAATCGAAATGTGGAATTTTCCAAATTATTTGGAAGAAAGTTTTGATAAGCCCGTGCTAGAATGTATCAAATATTACTTTGAGCTTCTGAGTAAAAAGCACATAGGGATGAACAAAGCAAAAGCATTTGGTTCTTTCAAAGAAGCCGAGGTGTTAGAAAATGAATGGCAATTTTTTAAGGGCATTCATAAATATATTGCAGAAAGTAACATTGTTGTTGCTGAACAATTCAGTGACTTTTTACGTAAGCTTCTTGCTCGCTTAGCAGTATATACAGAAAAACAAATGAAAGGGCCTCCAATAATTACACCTAATGAAATGGAACGGTGGTATATGAGCACGGCGGAAAATGTCCGTGCAGTTCACAGGAAACTTTTAAGATTTTATAAAATATTAACTAACAGCTATGAAAATTGTGCAGAGCATTCTATAAATAGATCACAATTTAAACCTTTGCTGGATATATTAAGCAAAACTGGCCATTTCTTAGTATATTGCGGTGATGCACTACCAAGTGGGGTTTACATTATAGCTGATCCTTCATTAGCAACTCATCCTGAGGATATAAATAAAATTTTAAGATGCTCTCAGCAAGATGATGCCGACTCTTATGGCAGCGGTAACAATCAAAAGCTTACAAATCTTAATGTAGAAGAAGACGAAGAAATTGACTCGGTTGATACCAGTGAAGATATAGAAAAAATTCAGCCTTATATTTTAGTTATCTGTCCAGAAGATAATATATTTTGGAATGGAATGGTAGTTAACGTCAAAATCTGGTGGCCAATTGACGCAATTTTACCAGGTCGAGTACGACTTATGACTTTCTGTCCATTTAATAATTTAATGAATGTCCAAGCACATGTGAGCTCCATTGTTGGTTCTATTAATAATGTTTTTGTAGATCAGCGCACAAGTTTGACTAAAGTCAATGAAGAATTTAATCGAATCCGTAAGTTGTTTTATAAGTTGTCTATATTTATCTTAGATGCACCAAAAAAAGTACAAGCACAATGCAAGCAAATTGGATGTCAGGATTTGGTAAATCATTATTTTATATTTGCGGGAGAATTCAGTCAACGTGTTTTTAGAATATTTCAATTTTCCGATGCAAAACGCCGCATGTCTTACATTTTAAAAATTATTCAAATGTCTATTGACTGGGTTAGTTTTGTATGTGATGACTGCATAGCTACCGATCGTAAAACATTTCGTTGGACGGTTGCAGCGTTAGAATTCGCGATGGTTATGACACGGGATATAAATATATTAGCTATCAGTGAAAAAGAATTTTACCGATTACGGTTAAAAGTTTCAAATGCCATGTCACTTTTAATATCACATTTTGATATTATGGGAGCACGATCAAGTATGGCTGCTCAGCTTGAAAAAGATAAATTAGAAAATATTAGTTCTGATGCTATAGATTTTAACAGTGTGTATGATGATGATTTAATTCAATTTCGCCGAGAAGAGATGCAGAAGAAGCTTGAAAATATTGATAATAATAGACGGCTGCACTTAGAAGAGCAACATTCAGTAGGAAGAGTGTTAGATGACAGCAAATCAGAGACCCAATTCTTAATGTTTTTAGCGTCTTCGCTTTCAAACGTATCAATCAGATGGCAGCAAGGCCAATATATAGGTGGAGGAACTTTCGGTAGTGTTTATTTGGCTATAAATCATGACTCGGGAGATATTATGGCAGTTAAGGAAATCAGAATGCATGATTCACATTCTTTTAGACAAATAGTAAAGTCTATAAAAGATGAGATGACTGTTCTTGAAATGTTAAGTCATCCTAATATTGTACAGTATTTAGGAATTGAAGTTCATAGAGATAAAGTTTACATTTTTATGGAATATTGTGAAGGAGGATCTCTTGCTACATTACTTGAGCATGGTCGAATTGAAGATGAAACCGTTATTAAGGTTTATACATTACAAATGCTACAAGGTTTGGCTTATTTACATTCATCTGGAATAGTTCATCGTGATGTAAAGCCTGAGAATATACTATTAGATCATATGGGGGTGATAAAATTTGTTGACTTCGGAGCTGCAAAAGTTATCGCAAAACGAGGGCGTTCAGTTAGTGATTCTCTTGTCATAAAAAATAATAATGTCAGCAGTAATAATAATGGTACAGATGGAAGTACGGAAGTTGATCATAACAAGTCTAGTGGTCTTGGAGGAAATTATAGTGGAGTGATAAAAAATACCAGTATGAAAAGTATCACTGGAACACCAATGTATATGTCACCTGAAGTGATAACAGGTTCCGAAATGGGTAGACAAGGAAGTAATGATATATGGTCTTTGGGATGTTGCGTTTTAGAGATGGCTACTGGAAAACGACCTTGGTCTAATTTAGATAATGAATGGGCCATTATGTATCATATAGCGACTGGGCATCAACCAAATATTCCATCAAATGATCAACTTAGTCCAGAAGGGCAAGCATTTTTGCGAAGATGTTTTGAGCCGGATCCACATTCTAGACCCACAGCTCTAGAATTACTAAATGACCCGTGGATTATGTCGTTAACATGGAATAATGAACCATATAAGAGATCTAGTAGTTCATCTAGAAGTAGTTCTGTTCCTTCAAGTTAAATATTTTTTCAACTTTTTTTAAATTTTAGTTTGATTATGATTGGATTTATTTTTGTTAAAGTTACTAAAGCAGGTTTTTAGAATATAGAACAATTGTATTAGAAAACTAAAATTTTTAACGTATTGTATTTATTTGTTTACTTATTTTAAGAATTGTTTGTATTTATCTAATTCATTTTATTAAATTTACTTTTACTTAAATATATATGACTCAAAAAGTGTAATCATTGCATTCTAAACAATCTTCGGAGTTATTACACTCTGACAGTTTAGTGTATTCGACGGTAGATTCATCCCAGGGGGATTTATTTATTGAAGAAAGCGATCTCCATTTATGATGGGTATTCATAAAAATCCAAGCTGAGGTAATAACAAGAGAAGAATGTGTTGATGAATTAAAAGATAAACTGTTAAAAGAAGGGGTAGAAGATGGGTTTGAAATGGTTTTATTAAATTCCTTATTATTATCATTTTCATTCATTTCTATTCTCCAAAACTGAGACTTTCCGGTGGATGCTAGTTGAGTCGAGTAAACTATTTTTGCAATAATTTCCCAGTCTGCTTCGTTTTCTTCTTTTAACTCTTCTTCAATATCAAATTTTTCATTGTTGATTTGTTGAGCTGTAATATCTTTATTAAGATTATTGTTATCATCGGAACTATCCAAAGAAATTAATGGAACAACATTTTCTGTGATTGAGTTTCCAGGGGCAAGTAAGGGAATATTTTGAGTAGGGGAAGTTAAAGCAGAAGATGGATATTGATGTAATTTATGTTTTAATCGTACTGAAGATTTTAATGTCGAATTGACAGGAGTGATATTATTATTAGGAGATTTCTTCAAAAGAACATAAGGATATAAAGGGTTTGAACTTGAATGAAAACAATCTCTAACACGAGACCAAATATTTGCATATTCATTTTTAACTGGTGACTTGAATAGAGAAAATTGTGAAAAAGAAAAGGTAAAAGTATTTTCAGTAGGATCATTTGGTATATTTGGGAAAAGAGAATTAGAAAAATTATAATCGTTTGAATCTGATGTAAAAGATGATTGAGTTGAAGTTGAAAAATAGTTGGTATTATTTGAACTTAAAGAAGATCTTTTCATCATTTTCCAAATATATTTTGCACCATCTTCATCATGAAAGTAAAGAGCTGAGTTTGAAAAACAAAGTTTGTATTTAATTTGTAAATGGGGTTTATGAATAGCTATTTGAGCATGAGAAGGGTCAGTCACTCTTGAATATGACATGGCAGCTAAGGGAATTTGATTGGGATGGGAACGAAGAACAAAAGTTGGGTATAGAGAATGAAAAGAAGAAGCTCTTATTATGACATGAGAAAGAACAGATAAATTTTGAGAAGAATAATTTTTTTTTTTTTTTTTATTAGTTTTATTAATTTTATTATTACATTTAGAAAAGGTATTTATTTTATTAAAATTTAGATTTTCATTTTTATCATCACTATCAGTATCAATGTCAATAAGGGGTGCATCTGGTTTATTAGAATCTTTTACTGAAATATTTGATTCTAAAGAAGATGGTGAGGATATTGATGAAAAACTGGTAGGAGGTATTGCGGTAGATAATACTTCATAAAGCGAGTCATTCGTGTGTCCAATAGGATGAAATGAAAAAACTTTGGTTACATTTAAATTCATGACAAGTGTTTAATGAAAATATCCAAAAGGTCCAAAATTAATAAAGGGAAAAATGAAGTAAAATGGAGTAAAATGGAGTAAAATGAAATTTATAAATTTATAAATTCATAATTTATAAATCCATATTAAAGAAACCCTTGAACTTTCATTTACTACTAAAATTAACCATTGTCTAAAATTCATTAACTAAGTAAACAATTATATGCTTTCCACTATAGTCTCTGTTGGACAAGCATTTACTTAAAAATACATTGCATTTATTTATTGTATATAAAAACAACCATAGTAAGTACTAGTAATAAACACATGCCAAAAATAATATCAGATAAGTCTAATATGGTAACCAATATGGTATCCCATATGGTATCCAAATAAATACAATATAATATAAACCTATTTAAATTTAATTTACCAACGTTCAAACGTCACTACATCTTATACGAGGCGCAAATCTAAAATTACTGATTTTCCAAACATTCCAAACTTTCTGCTATATCTTGTTTTATTAAACTAATGATGAGTAAGCATAATAATTTCCATATATTTGCTTACTAACATCAAAAAAAAGTTTTAGTTACAGAACAATTAAAACTGTACTTTTTATATATGGAAAAGTATAAAAACTTCACAATAAAAAAAAAAAATTAACCGTTCAAAATTTGCTGTTGTGTAATACCGTTCACATTTTTTATTAAGGCTGTGTCGTAATTTTTCTTAAATTAAATTTTACCGTAAGGTGTACCCCCCCGTAGTAAGGCATTTATATCTTGTATCCATAACAACGACTTTTTTTTCAATGAGATGATCGTTTAAATTATTAAAAACAGCAAATTGAAAAGAAAAACAAAAAAATATGAAACAAATAAAAAATTAAAATTTAGATAAATAGATAAATAAATAAATAAATATAAAAAAAATAAAACAAGAAAAAATAAAAATCTAATACGTTCAGGGCACCAGTTATTTGCTTTTTAAAAGTGAAAATAGCGCATGTATTAGACAATAATATTTTCATTCAGAACGTTAATTACTATATTATATAACAATTTTATTTACAGCATATTAGAAATATTTAATATATTATTTTATATTAAAAATTCAAACGTTATTTATTTTCAGGTTAATACGAATAATAATATAATAGTGTGATAATAATACAATAGTGGATTAATAATACAATAGTGTGATAATAATATAATAGTATATAATAATATAACACTGTGATATATTATACTAATAGTGTGAAAGAAATACAGGGTTCAAATCACTTGGTATCTAACACATTCGATCTAATCTGCTTATCTACTTTTACGCCAACTAATTACAAAAAAAGAAAGCATTTCTGTGTATACAGTTGGATTATTATTACGTAATAACGCGACAATATTATATAATATTAAAATACGATTAAAATAATATTAAAATAATTTCATTGTAATCTTAGGTTTTTTACGCGGTTGTTTGTTATTTTATTGACAGTTTCTCTATAAATTATCAAATTTTTCACTTTTCGATTGATTACTTACAGGCTTTTTTTAGAAGGTTGGTACTTATTTGTTTGTTTAGTAGTATTGGATTTATTATTATTGATCCCTTGCTAATAATATTCAGCCTTTTTCCCTCAAAATGGATTCAAGTTCAACAGATGGATCGTCTTCAGCTTCTGCCTTTGTATCATCCATCATATTTAACGGTGTGATATTTTTATTTTATATAAGTTTATTTCTTATTTTAAAAAAAGTTTATACAGAATATTATGAAAAACGTGCCTTTTCAAATGCGGTATCAAATGAATTACGTGTAGACCCTCTTCCAAAAGGTCCTTTCGCTTGGGTTATGTTTCTTTTAAAATTCCCAGATAGTGCTTTAATACAAAAATGTGGCTTAGATGGTTATTTTTTCCTTAGATTTTTACGTCTATCTATATTTATTTGTCTTTGGGGTGTTATATGTCTATTTCCAATTCTATTCCCTGTAGATGCAACTGGTGGTGCTGGTAACACAGGCTTGGATACAATCTCTTTTTCGAATATCTCAGAACATAAAAGAAATCGCTATTATGCGCATATATTTTGTGGTTGGTTATATTATTGGTCAATCCTTTATATTCTTTATACAGAATTCACTTTTTATTTAGGAGCTCGCCAAGCTGTGTTAACTTCTCCAAAATACGCTCAAAGGCTTTCACAAAGAACCGTATTATTTCAAAATGTTCCTAAATCTTTATTAGATATTAAAGCTCTTTCGACAATGTTTTCAGGCGTTCGTCATATTTGGATAAATAGAGATTATAAAAAACTACGTGAATTAATTGAAAAACGCGATAAATTAGCATACAAACTTGAAGGAACTCAAACTTCACTTTTAAAAAAGGCTGTAAAAACAAAATTAAAATCAGAAAAAAAAAATAAGCCTTTGGATGGTCCTGTCGATGAACTTACAACTTATATGAAAAAAAGACCTACGCATAGACTTAAATTTTTCGGTCTTTTTGGTAAAAAAGTTGATACCTTAGATTACGCAAAAGAAAATATTCCTAAGTGGGATAGCGAAATTACTGATGCCCAGGTAAATTTTGAAAAAAATGATCCTTTATCTTCAGTTTTTATTGAATTTCAATCTCCTGATGTCGCTCAGTCTGCTCTTCAGTCCTTGGCTTACCATCACCCTCTTCTTATGACTCCTCATTACACTGGTGTCAACCCAAAAGATATTATATGGTCAAACATGAAATTAAGATGGTATGAAGTTATTGTTAAACAATTGGGCACAGGTGCTTTAATCGTATTTCTATGTGTCTTTTGGGCTATTCCTGTTGCTTTTGTTGGTTTTGTTTCTAACATCTTTTATCTTATGAATAAACTTACATTTTTAAGATTTCTTGAAAAACTTCCAAAGGTGCTTTTTGGTCTAGTTTCCTCTCTTCTCCCTACTGTTTTGTTAGCAGTCCTCATGATGCTTCTACCTATAATTCTTCGTAGGTGCGCTATTCTTCAAGGAGTACCTACGAGTCCTCTTGTTGAACTTCACGTCCAAAAATCTTATTTTGCTTTTCAAGTAATTCAAGTATTTTTGGTTACGACAATTACGTCCTCGGCCGCTTCTGTTGTAACTCAAATTATTCAAAATCCTACTTCTGCTCCTTCTTTGCTTGCCTCTAATCTTCCAAAGTCGTCTAACTTTTTTATCTCTTATATCATTCTTCAAGGTTTAACTATTTCTGGTGGTATTTTTGCTCAAGTCACTAGCTTTGTTATAGCAAAAATATTTTCCTTTTTAGATTCTACACCGCGCAAGATTTGGGCTCGTGCAAATCTTTTTGGAACACCATCTTGGGGTACAACTTTCCCAGTATATACTAACTTATTAGTCATATCACTTACTTACTCCCTTATTTCCCCATTTATTCTTATTATCACTTCCATTGGATTTGCGATCATTTACGTCGCTTATCTTTATAATCTTATTTATTCTTGCGAACCTAGTAGTGACAATATGGGTCTCCATTATCAAGTAGCCTTGTCACAAACACTATGTGGCCTTTATCTTGGAAACGTATGCATGATAGGTTTGGTTGCTGTAGGTGAAAATTGGGGTTGCATTGTGCTACAAGTTGTTAATTTAATTGTCACCGTCATTGTTCATTTATATTTGAAATCTGCTTTTCATCCGTTGTTTAAGTATGTACCTAAGTCCCTTAAACTCGATTCGGCTGCAAAGTTTGCATTTATAAAATATGAACAAAACAACTTCGGTGATGGATTTGTCACAAAAGAAGAAACTGACTATCTCCTTCCCAATGCAAATAATGAAAGTTATGTTTTATCTAAACAAGAAAAGCAGCTTTTAAAAAAGAGTTCTAATTTAACATCTACCTCAATGAAGTCCAATCACAACGAAAATGAAGCACAAAAATCTCTTAATAAGGAATATGAAAACTCAAAAACTCGAACAAGTGAGCAAGAACAAGATGCTCCGTCTTATAAAAAACAATCCGCTGATGATTTTCCTATACTATCTAATGTTGATTCCGCAGCTTCCTTTACAGATGATGTAGGTACGTCTCATCCTAATCATGCTTTATTTGATACAAACCCTTATGAACCATTCCCTACAAAGAAAGAAAGTCCTTTCATTCGATTTTTTAAACCTGAAACATACTATACACCTTCAATGTTGCGTTCATGGCTTGTTCCTCGTACATATTATACTGAAAAGAATCTAGAATCAATAAGCGTTGAGCAAGCATCTGGAGCTTATTGCGATCCAGCGGTTACAGCAAAAGCTCCTTTTATATGGATTCCAAAAGATAATATAGGCTTAAGTTCAGATTTTGTAAAAGAATATTCGCCTATAATAGGGATTTCAGATGAAGGTGCTGAATTTACTGATAAGGGTAAAATTGTATGGCTTTCATTACCACCAGCTTATGAACCTGCAGTCGAGATTTGATTTAATTTATCCGTTGACTAAATTAATATTCAATAATGATTTTTCTTTTTTTTATATTTTGTTTGTTTTTTATTTGTTTTCTATGGGTTGATGAAGATTGGGAAGCTTTTTATTATGAAAGAATTTGTTTCAAGAATAGTCAATTAAAAAAAAAAAAAAAAAAAAAAAAAAAAAATAATACAATTAATAATAGTGATAATAATAACAGAGAAGACATTTTAATTTAATTTAATTTTGTCATTTAATGGGAGTGATTTTTTTAATGGATAAAAAGAATGACACTAGGTCATTCTTTTTCTGTTTTTTGGTTATTTGTTAATTTGCTATTTCTCGCGGTGTTTTTTTTTTTTTTTATTTATTTATTTATTTATTTAATTATTATTATTATTTTACCTAGTTATGCTTGTATTTTTATTTGTTTTTCTTTAATAGTTAATTTGGCAATTTTTATTTTTATATATTGTTCAGCTCTGTCGGGGCCATATGTTCCGCGGTTTTTGAGCTTTTACTCTTTTAGGTAATACGTAAACGAAAACATGTAAAAAAATATTTTGTTTTTTTAGCATACTTATACGCTTTTTAATAAATAATTTATTCATGTCATTTAACCTGACTTCTAGTATATATTTACTTATGGTACTTGTGACTCACTTAGCCCCTTTTAATGTTTTAAATAATTATACATTTTATTTATTCAAATTATGTGGTATTATGAAGAAACTAAAGTTACACTTTACTTTAAAATTAAAATAATTTTGTAAACGAATAGAATTAAAATGAATGATTATAGCAATGATTTCTACGGAAAAATTTTAAACATTCGTCTAAACGGCGAATAATCTCGATTTTAATTTTTTTTTAAGAAAAATTCGAAATATAAAAAATAAATCTTATTAAACACATTAATCTTCAATAATCCCACTTAGATTATCTGATAAAATTTTATTAGCAGATATAGCACAATTTTCATCGAGCCAATTAGTATTTAATAATGCATTTTGAAATACCTCTATCTGCTCAGAATAGTCACGAGTAACTGTAAATAAATATAGTTCATTTACTGCTGTTTCACGTACTTTTGGAAAATTATGTTTTGTCAGCTTAATAAGGCGAATTAGAGCTAATGATCTAATTCCCTTTTTAACTCTGGAGTCATCAAAGTCGTTTTCTTCTTTTGCTGATTTCAAGGCTTTTTTTAATCTAACTACTGCTGGAATATACTTAATTGGATGTTGTGAACTATTTCCTTGTAAATTAATATTTCCAAATGAGCCCATATCTCCTGCATATGAATTGTTTCTGGTGCTTTCATTTAAAGGATTGAATAATTCGTTCTCCTTTGCAACTCTTGCTTCAGACGAAATTTGAAAATCTAAAAATGCAAAATCAGGCTCTATTGAATTAAATTCGAGATTTAAATAGGGCATTATATCAGAAGATGACGATTCAAGAGAATTGTGGTAAAGTAACCGGTCAGATTTATCCTCTATATTATCACTTTGCCTAAGTGCATTTTGCATCTGATAGCTTTCTTGAATTTGAGGATTTGTTGGATAAGAATTTTTATTTTTTTGATATAATTGTCTTTGTTGTTTTTGCGTTATTATCTTTTCTTGTAATTCTTCATTTGTAAAACCCCCTATATGATCATTAATGTTACAAGCAATTGCACCAAATATTTTAGCAGCTAAAATTAAATGGGAAATTTCAGTTGATTTCCTTGTATTTGCATAAACACCTTCAATAATTTTTCCTGCATCCACATTTTGTAAAGCGGAATTATCTTGAACTATACATAGTAATGTTTCAAGAGTCGGACCAACGTATCTTATGGGCCCGGCCAAAAGAATCACTAAAGCTTCGATAAGTATGAAATGGAAACGAGCACGATGAGCATCAAAACCTCCATCATCATTTTTAAATGATGAATATTTAATCTCTTGTAATAATGCATCTCTTGCAGGTATCATAACCGAATCAGTTGCTCCACCACATGACATTACAAAGCCTTTCATAACTTCAAGTACAAATTCACCTGACGAAAGATATATGCAAACAATTATCTTTTGAAAATATTCAACTGTATTAACTTCATTCAAATCTGCTAAGGTATTGAAAGATTGAACAGCCATATAATCAATATCCGCTATACCATCATCTGTGACAGATAGTACCGGGTCAAGAGCCCTGAATAAAGAAAACGATAAAAACCTAAGCTTGATAAGTTTATCTAAGGTTATTCTAGCTATGTGTACATACACCCCTTCTCTAAGTTGATTTAGATCGCCTCCACTATAATTTGCCCCCATTCCAAATTCATATGTAATAATAATTCTAATACCTTCTAATGCTGCAAAACGAGCCCAAGATCCAACATCACCCTTTATGTTAGCTGAATAATCACCTAAACAATGCCTGATGGCTCTGATAATACATTCAATTCCCCCGACAAACTCTCTTGCCCACCACATTTTGCACATGGACCTAATTGCAGCTGCTCGGATATGAGCTTCTGATGCTCTCCTAGAACTACAAGATAGTTCTAAAGCCTTGAACGTGTCATAAGATGATACAGTAGTGTAGTACTTACGAGGAATGTGGGACATTGCTCGAATGAATGCTACATAACTCTCATGTGGTGTTTTAGTCGTTATATAAGTGCACCATTTATTTATTTTTGCGTTATCGAATTTCATCTTCCCTACGGCGATTAACATATATTCCATTATTGGTTCATTGTTATAATAATTAGACATAATGAATTCAGCTAATTCGAAGATTGTTTCATTTGTTAGGATTTCCGAATCTGTAAAATCAGGTGGCTCACTACTTACTATTTCAGATAAAAGATGAGCATATGCTTCAACTAATAAAGTACCTAGTTCTTCCTGCTCTAAAAGTGGAGATAAAGACACTTCGGCCAAGCAACCACGAATCTTGAAAAATAAATCTATTGCATCAGGGACATTTTTAGGTGGAGAAACAATTTCAACAAGTTCTGCCAACGCCCATATGCACCCATGGCGTGCCTGTGCATTAGAAAGTGTCAAAATATTGAAAACTTTATTAATTAAGTCAAAAACGTTCTCCAATGATTTAAAATTTTCACCTATGAGACCAAGTGACTTTGCGCTTAACTTTCTTATTTCTGGATCAAAGCTTCGAATCCCGTGGTTATCTTCTAATAAGTAATCGTGAACATTAAATCCAAGTTTATGCAATGAAGGTGCAGCCTCAAGAAACCCATATGCTCTCTGACCCATACTGTTATAATCGATGATTTGTAGTATTTGTGTTTTGACTGCTATTCCCATTTCCTCGACGCTTTGAAATAAAACACCAGACTTATGAGCTACAGCTTCCGAACTTGTAGGATTGCATAAAAACAACATATTAGATTGTCTACCTAAACATTCTTGTAAAGATGAGACTGCAGCGCGTCGTATCCCGATTTCACGATCATAGCATGCAATTGCAAGGAGTTTATTAAATAGTGGGAAAAGAAATTGTTCGGGTAAATTAATATTTCTAAAAAAAGCCCATGTAACAAAGCAAGCACTGTCTCTTATTCCTTGTCCTACAGAATGAGTTACTTTTTTTTGCTCGAATGAAAGTGAGCATGTTATTATAGATAGCAATTTATTAAAATCGGAGGGGAACGGTAAAGAATTATATAAAGCTAGTTGACCTAAAGCCATAACATCTCCTTGCCATTTTTTTTCATTAACAGTGTCTAATAAGTATGTATTATCTTTTTTAAATATATCATCATCAAATGAATTGCAAATCACATTAAAAATCTGTTTTTTTAAGTCATCAGAAAGAAATGCTGTCACTTTTGCTAAAGATTTTGCAGATGTAAAACGAACGTTGTAGTCATTATCATCAAAATTAGTCAATAAAAGACTGATTATCTGTTCAATTTCTGAAGGAACAGTGGTAGATAATCTATTTGTTAAGAAGGCAATTGCAACTTTACTAAAAAGTTTGACATGTAACTTTCTTAGGCCTGTATCATTTGCAAGATGAGGAGGAAGCTTATTGCGAATAAAATTAAAAATATCCAACAAGTGAGGTGTTGCATCATCTGAAGTAGTGTATTTCATATACCAATTTAGAACTTGAAAAGTTCCCAAAGCTCGAAAAACTTGTGTATATTTATTATTTATGAGCGCTGTAGAATTTTCTAAGAATTTTTTTAAATAATCGGCATTTGAATCGGGTCGGCATAAAAGTCTTGCGAGTAAAAAAGCAGCAGCTTCTCGTTCTTTTCCACTGTTTTCTAAGTATTTAGTTGATATGTTATATATTGCAAGGGAAAATTTTGCATTTTGAGTATCTAAAGGAAAGGGAACTAAAACAATTACACCTAACCAAAGTAATAGTAAGTGCCTTTCTTCCCATGTTATTATGTCACCTTCTTCGTGATTTAATTTTGGAATTAGTAAACCTAGTAAATCATAATCTGAAGGTAAAAGTAAAGCTATAGTCTTTTGTCCTCTTATTTTACATAGAACATAAATCATTCTAGCTATATAACATAATCCCATACTTGCATTATTATCTGATCTTTTTTCTTTTGTTATTTTTAAATAAGTTTGTGTTAGTGAAGAAACGAAAAATGGAATAATTTCATCTAACATCTCAGGACTGTTTTGAAATCTCTCAAGAGTAACAATCACTCTTTCTTCATTTCCTATTGGTTGATTAGGAAGTTTAAGTGTTGATGAATTTGCTCCTAACCAAGAAAAAGTTCCTTCTTCAATTCTTTTTAAAGCCATTGGGAGAAGTTCTTTAATCATTTTAATTAATTTTGTAGCAGCTACATTATTTCTTTCATCATGTATTAAATCCTTAAACTCTTTATTAGAGACAAACATTATGAAAATTAAAATGTTTGAATAGTTTATTATCAAGTCTAGTTACAAAAAAGTATTTTTTTTTATGTTTTCTTTTGTTTTCTTTTCTTTTGTTTTGCTTTGTTTTGCTTTGCTTTTTTTTTTTTTTTTTATCGATTTGTTTATAATTTGATAAAAAAAAATTAAAGAAAAAAATAATAAAAATGCCAGGTATTTATAGAATTTCGGAAATTGAAAATTAATTTCAATTATTAAATTTCAATTAAAAACTTAAATTTTCAAAACCTAATTTTTTATATTTCATATTCTGAATAGCTTGTCAGCTTCGAATTTATTTAATTACTTTGCTGTTTTAGGAAGTTTTAAAATAAATAATATTTCCTGACAACCGTAGAAATCCAACTATTATGTAATTATAATTACCTTTTTTGCATAATAAGCTAATTAGAACTATATAATTTTATATTTTTATAATTATATTTCTATTTTTTTATTAAATTTTGCGCTTAGGTTTAGTTTTTGATTTTAAATAAATTCTGTTTGTTTGTTTTTTTTTTTTGTTAATTTATTTTTTCATTTATTTACGCGTTGGTTTACTCTATGCTGATATACTTTACATTGATTTACTTCATGTTGATTTACATCATATTAATTTCTTTTAATAATTCAATTTCCCCATTTTATTTAAAATAGTTTTAAATTAATTAAAAATAAAAGAAGTTCCAAATAAACTTATTTAATTTTGCCTGTATGCAAATAAACTGTTCTTTTAACTTTTGTTCTTACAATAAACATGTAAAATAACATACAGAATACGGAAAACTGTAAAAAGGTTTATTTACGGGTTTTACTTATTAAAAAAAAAAAATAATAAATAAATACAATAATTTATACAATAATTTATAGATATAAAATTTTAATTAATAAATTGAATAGAAAAACTTTCTAGAAAAAAAAATACATAATTTACTATATTATAAAATTAAACATTTTGCTAAAATCTATAATAATAAATAATTATTAACACACAAATTATATAATTGTACGCGTACTGTATGTTGTTTCTCCAAATAAAGTTCTACGTATAGTCATAGTAACTACATACAAAAAATAAACTACCCATAACAACCAACCGTATAATTTTATTTTGCTACACTCATCTCAAGATTCTCAATACATTTTACATAGAAATTTAAGATAATATATTATTAAATTGTTATTAATTACCATAAAAACACACTACACATATATACGCATATAAACCCAAGACATTCAAACAAAAGCACATAAACAAATAAGCAGAGAACAGGCAAGCATAAATACGTGTCTCTCTATATAAGCACTTATTTATAAATAAGTAAATTTCAAATTTAATATCCCCAATACTTAGATTTATAAAATTATATTATTACTATTCTTATTACATAATTTGTTTACATTTCGTTTTCGTTTCTGAATTGTATTTTGTTTTACACTTGATTTTTATTTTTAATTTTATTTTATTTTTTCCCGTGTTTCTTATTATTAGTTTTTACATATTGTATTAATCACTTGTAATTTTAATGACTAGGAAACAAAATCTTGACATATGCTTGTGAATGTTTAATTAGTGATTCTTTAACAAAGATCTGTTGTATGATTTATTAACATTATTTATAGAGCATTTGATGACTTAGGTTAAAAGCACACTTTATTAGGTGCTAACCACCACGCATGATCAAATTTTAATATACAACTTAAGTAAACACTATTATAATTATTATTTGCGAAAAGGCAATTATTTACTTATTTATTCCACAATTTAATGTTCAGTTAATACATATTTATACAAAAATTTAAATATTATCGTGTTATGGTTATTTCTAATTCTCAGTCAATTTTTAAAAAATCTTTTCTTTTTGTTGCTTTAATAGCAATAATTTTAAAGTATGGTATTTATAACTTAATTTCTACATGTTTATTATATCTCTTTATATTGTCTATCGGTAGCATAGCAACACTCTTACTGATTATCTTTTTCACTCTAAAATCAGTAAAGAGTTATAAACACAAAAATGCATATACGCCTTTTTTAAAAGAAATGACTGCAAATATTCACACTAATATAGGGGATTATTCTAGTAATAAAATTAAAACAAAGATAAAGGGAAATACAAGAACCAAAACGAAAAAAGAAAGTCAAACCAGAACCAATATAAATAATTCATATTTTGTATCTTCTGTACCTAATTTTTCTGTATATTCACAGTCTTTTGTAATCTCAAGAGAGATTGAACTTATAGTGTCCCTTATAACTAGAGATTTTGTAGCTTCGTGGTATACACATATATCTTCAAATGATGAATTTATTCTTAGAATAAAATATCTTATATCTTATGCAATACATGTTATAATAAATTCAACACAATCTATTGACTTTATTGACCTCATAGCGAAAAAAATTATTCCTTTACTAAATTCTCACATCCATTCATTTTGTGATGCCGAATCTATAGTATTTAAACAAAGCGGAATTTTAACAGATTCAATAGAGTTAGAAGCTGAAGTAGCTTCAAAGTATAACAATGAGAAGTTACATCCAGCTGTATCTTTAATATCAGCCAACGTGGAATCTGCTCAGAAAAAATGGTTAAGTAAGAAAATTAATTCTATAATGAAAAATTTATTGCCGCCAAATGAAGCTCAAGCTCCATTTATAAATGTTCTTTATAGAGAAATATTATCTGGTAGTATATTATACTCTATTATTAATAAGTTCACCGACCCAGACACTTTGAATCAATTGATTTACTCACAAGGATCTGCAGCTCTTAAAGATAGGAAAGCTATAAAAAAGGTTAGAGATGCACTTAATAAACATTCTACAGCTCCCAAATCTTTAAGGATTTATGCGATTTCAAAATTAATGTCCCAAAAATCATACGAAAAGGTCTTAAAGCGAATTAATTCCCTAAACTCCATTTCAGATTTAAGGCGTTTAAAACACGAATACACTATTTTAATATCTAGAATTATAGCATCATCTGCACCTGCATCAGCGTCTACCTCTAACTCTACTCCAGTTTCAATTTCAACTTCTCCGAAGGATTCAGTCTACATTAATAGATTAAAAAGCGCTAAAGAAATTATTGACAATAAAATAGGAGCGTTGACACATACTACTAATGATAATATTATCTCTACCCCATCATATATAAGTGATAAATCTACCTCAGATAGTAATAACAAAAACATAGCAACAAACTTTAATTCTATTTTATATAATCCGACCAGTTTATCTTATTTTATGGAATTTATGGATAGACATAGTAGAATAGTTTTAGTACAATTCTGGCTAGTAGTCGAAGGCTTCAAAAATCCTCTAGATGATGATGAATCCTATGAAGTACTAACCGTTTCAGATAGTAATGCTAAAATAGACTCTACAGTGAGCGCAGATATTATTTATATCTTTAATACTTACTTTTCCGAAAAATTGTTAATAATACCGCAGCCTTTAAAAGATTCCGTATATGCATTTGTAGAGTCACCTTTATCTTTACCTCTTTATTTGAAAGCCAGAAAATCAATGTTTGTTGCACAAGGTTTAGTTTATGAAATAATGAAAGCTACAGACTTCCCTGAATTTCTTAACTCGGATATTTATTTAAAATACTTAGCTTCAAATGAATTTTCAAGTCAACCTACCCAATCTTCATCTGTAACAGATAAAATGGAAACCGACTATGGAAACTATGCTAAGGAGTATGCAGAAAATGCTTACTCTTCTAAAAAGGCTTTTTCATTGTCACGCGCGTGCAGCCCGTCTTCTATGGAAGGGTTTAAGTCTAATATACAAACTGTACAAAATCCCTCTTTGGAGCAATGTGATGATAATAAGCATAAGACAGAATACCAAAACCATTCTAAATCTTCAAATAGTAACAATGATCATAAATCTAATTCCAATGAGACAATTTCCAACAATAAACAAAGTGGAATCGAACAGGACTTATTGTCGATGGTTGATAATGAAAACTCGGTAAAACCTCCCTTTCCAAATGAGCATAGTTCCAAAAATTCTATTTCCCACTCAGATTTATTCGGTCTTGATGATACTTCATTGTTCCGTAATTCGGATTTATTTGGGGATAATATAATTGATGAAGCTCAACTTGATGAGGATAATATATCCTCTGATGAAGAATCAGTTCCCCCGAATGAAGAGGCTTCTTTGCTGGACCTTAAAGATTTTTATCATGCAAATCCAGGAGATCTTATGCTCAAGGAAGCTATCGTTAACTTGAATGAATACATACAGCATCTTTATGAGCAAAAAACTGTTTTAGAACCTCTTATTAGAAAGGCTGAGCTAACGAATAGTCTTTATGAGATGAGGATTTTAAAAAAATCTAAGTCTGCTTTAGAACGAGAAATACGTTTTAAGGAGTTGCAAAGACAACTTTTTATAATTCAGAGTAATGATAATAGTTTGTATGAAAAAAGTAGAATAACTATACCAAATTTAATTATTAATGGAAAAAATGGAGAAGAACATGTATTATATATTATTGAGATAGGTAAGATAAATGATGAAGGAAAAGTAACAACCAAATGGACAGTTTCGAGAAGATATAATCAATTTTTGCGCTTGCATAAACTTTTAAAGGCCCATTTCCCAGTCGTTTCTAAACTTGATTTTCCAAAGAAATCGGTGTTGAAATTTCAAAAAACATTTTTAGAAGCTCGTAAACATTCTCTTGAAAAATATTTGCAGGCGTTACTTAAGTTTCCACAAGTATGCAATAGCTCTGAATTTCGTGCGTTTTTGTCATTGAAGTCCTCTTTAAACGATAAAAATTTAAATTATCAAAAACCCACCAGCAAAGTATCAGAGACGATTTTGAAAAATGATTCGAAACTTTATTCAAATGGTCAATTAGTAGATCTTATATCTAAGGATAACCAGGCATCCTTTTCTACTCATGATTATGTTACATCTAATTCTACTGATTTTCCAATCGAGATTTTGGACCCTAAAACACTTTATTCGGACGATGATGGGTTACAAAAAATACTACATCAAGATGAATATGAAAAGACGTTGATAAAGTCTATGTGCGAAATGTTTGTAATTTTATTTGATTTGAATTGGCTTAAAGGTAGAACCAGTGTAATGGTATTGCAACAATTGCTTGGTGGGGCTATAGAGCGTAAAGTACGGGACCAATGGAAATCGCTTTTATCTGAGGATGCTATGCTATCCTATATTCATACATTCTCGGAAACACTCTGGCCTTCTGATGGTAAAGTAAAGACTAAAGATCAATCTACGAAACCTCCTATAAAGAAAGTAGAGGACGTCCAACTCCATAAAAAGGGTGCCTTAGCAGTTTTGACCTCTTTGATGGAGGAATATACTGGCTCCATTCTTGGAAATGCTAGTTCCAACAGTGCTTCCAGAAAACTATTTTATGTACTTCAAAACAGGTTTTTAAATAGGCACTTGATTTATGAGATACTGGAAATAATACTTGATGCTGTTTTCCCTACAGTTGATGACACGTTTAAACAATAGTTTTTTTTCAATATGTATTATAGTATCGATTTATGATTGGACCAGTTAATTTGTAATTGGTTAAAAGATATTTAGTACATCCATATTTATGATCACAGTATTTAACGAAATTAAAATAATGACAACCTATATTATTATGATAGTAATATTCTGTATAATAGATTTATTCACATATAAACAATTAAATATATATCAGTATCTACACTAATATATATAAAAATATATGAGCATCTATAGCGATTAATTAAATTTTATAATTTACGTTTTTAAGTGTTTTTGCTTTAAATTAAATAAATAATTCTTTTAAATAGATCTTAAAATCTAGACAAAGAATTTATATTCTCTAGGACAGTTTTTTTCCAGATAACACTGCGCCTACTCAAAACGAAAGCAAAAATTATTTCAGTTCTAAGATTTTTTCATTGACTCTCTTGTCTTTAATCAGTAGCTATTTTGGGGTCAAGGGTATTATTCTTTTTTCATTATAATTTCCACTGTGCTTAGAGCAAGACTTTTATTTTTTTTTTTTTTTTCTCTAATAATTGGGACAAAAAAAATATATATTTGAAAATATAAAAAAAAACATACTTAAAGACAAATTGTTTAGTTCTAATATTTTTTAATCATATTATGTAATCATATAATCATGTAAACTTCAATTTTTTATTTTAGATTATCATTAAAATACTGTTCAATTGTTGAACAGTATTAATTAATTGTGTATTATGTCTTTTTACGTGTTTGTTTGTATTTTTTTTCATGTATAAAAGTTAAAAGTTTCTAAGTTATTATGTTTCAAAGTAAGATAGTATATATTTTATATGAAATAGTATGTAATCTATATAAGATAATATATAATCTAACTATAATAATTTGAATAATTTCTATATTAGATGAGATCTCTTCTAATTCATTCCACTATTTGCAAAATATTAAAGTGGTTATTTTTATATATTTTAGATAAATTTGCTCGAAATCAACTTTAACAGTAAAAGAAAATAAATCAAACAAAAATTTTTCCATTACGGTTCAATATACTTTACCCTCAGAAATTAAAACATAATTTTTAACCGGTCTATTGAGTACCTAATTGCTGCACCTTTTTACTGTGTTGTTTTTGATAGAATAGAAGGGTACAGGGTATTATATGAACAGAAGCGAACAAAACTGACACAAATTAATAACATGGGAATTTTTACGGTGAATCCAATCTGTATTCTGTTGTACTAGGGATAAATTTAGTTTATATAAGAAAAAGGAGTGAAATTTTTTCAAAATTCTACTATATGAAATAATTGAATGAGCATATTGCTTCATATATTTCGGTTTCTTAAGACGAAAAAAGCATCTCGCTCAACCTGCAGCGTAGAGAAGGTGTATGTCTTTTTTTTACATATAACCCTAGCCCTATATACAACGACCTCAATAATTATTTTGGCTATTAGACCTCTCCATTCGCTACTTATGTTTTTATTTATGAATTTGCTATTAAAAACGGTTGCATCTTATTTTGGAGTTGATGATAGTCTTATTATTTTGTTATTTTTTCTTTCAACAATACTGTGGGTCAGCACCTGTGGCGGGCTACCATCAAGAATTTATATCGCTAGTTAATATGTGTATACTTAGTATGTGAATTGCCATAGATTATCATTTATAGCAGTCATCGTAGTATTTATATATTTACTTTTCATTTTTATTTAGTTATTTGTTTATTAACTCTTTATGTTTATTTCATATGCCTTCTACTGTGTATCTTTGTATAGTTACATATTTTTTGTTATTTTTTTATATCTTTTTTATATTTATTTGTCTATAGTTATTCTTCTATGAAATTTATTATGGATTATTTCCTGTGGCGATTTATTCTTTGCTTTATTACTTTACATATTATTTCTTCTAAAACTAATCATGTCTTCGCTAGAATCGTAATTAGTAAGTTAGGTTTATCCTATATTTGACGAAACATTATTTTTGTGATGACCAATGATCTGTTGCTATACAACAATATTTTAGTTTACGTCGTATTATATTATAATGGGACGAACATGTTATATTGTAGCTACAAGCTTTGGTTAACAAAAGGGAAACTTCAGTATTCAAGAAATACCTTTTGCTGTTTGTACTGGTTTTTAAAAATGGTCATTTTGATAAATTACTGAAAAAAAAAAATAGATATTTTATTTAAGTCCAAAAATTATAGTTTTTTTTTTTTAAAAAATTGTTTGTTTTTATAAATAGTAACAAAAAATACAAAATTTAAAACAATATGTTTTCAGAATTTTTTTATAACATGTTTTGAATAATTAAACGTTGAAAAAATAAGGTGAATGATAGAATATTCATAAATACAAATCTATAATTTACATTGAGGTTATGCTTGTTCTATACTTTATAACTTGTAAATTTTTTAGTCTGGCCCTTAATAAATACGAGCGTTAACATTAATTGAGATTCAAAGTAGAATCAACATGAACATCACTATGGTAACCAAATATATACTATTAGGATTGAAGACAATAAATTGCTATTTATATACATACTAATATTATATAAAAATATAATAAAAATTTGAAGTAAATTATTATTATCATTTATATAATATTAATGTAAAATAATCAACTTAATCTAAAAACATTAATTTTTTACAGGAAGAAAACATAACTGGATAGGTAGATACAAATAAATAAATTAAATAAATACACAAAAAAAAAAAAGAAAAGAATAGAAAAACTATGTACTTTGAAAGAAAACCATATAAATAAAACAATCTAAAACATAAAAAAAAAAAAATTAACGTGATATAGGTCAAATATAGAAATTAAGTAGAACCTTAATAAGGAGTATTAAGAGCTGAATAAAAATGATAAAGTGTATCAAAATTAAGAACAACTAAAAATTAAAAAAAAAACAAAAAAAAAAGAAACATTAAGATGACTTTTAAAAATAAAATAAAAAAATGGTATGAAACGTGAATTAAAGTAAAGAAATAAAATAATTTTAAAAGTCAAATCTCATGTAAAATTGAGTAAGAAAATACTCCTTTTTTTTTTTGCTCTTCTTGATTATTAAAAATTTTATCACAGTAATTAATATATTAAGTCAAGTAAATATATCAAGAACATGTGAAATTAAAAGATAATTAAATGATGATTAATATTGTTAATGAATTAAACGAGTAAAACCAAAGCCAATTATTAAGTGGAAAAAAAATCAGGCGATTTTTTTCTTCTTCTATATTGCATTTTATAAATTAAATTGTAAACAATCTAATTTAGAAAAGAGACAAAACAACAGCTAAAGCAGCAGTTCCGATAGCTAAGCTAGTTGGAAGGTTTACAGCATGTGGAGCAGCATTCTTTTGTGATGGGTGAAGATTAGGATAAGCAATTCTGGTTTCATTATCAGCAGTACCAACGAACTTGTTACCTTTAAGACCTGAAGCATCAACAGTAACAATAGATGAGTTAGCAGTAGTTTCAACTGCTTGGGCAAGACCAATGACTTCATTGTCAAGATCGTATACAACGTAGGCAGATCTAAGGAAGGAATCGCCGAAGATACCATAACCATATTCACCAGGGGCAATACCAATAAAGCAAATAGCTTCACCGTTTGAATCGAAATAAGGACGACCAAGATATTCTTCAGCAGTGAAGTAAATATCACTAGCAAGAACAGTAATGTGAGCATTGTTAGCGAAATTCCAAGTAATGTCAGAAGTTTCGGCAAGTTTTGAGCATGGTTTACCCCATGCACCAACATCAGTGTAGTGATGGTTAGATAATCTTGAAATAATACCTTTAGCCATAGTACGTGGAAGATAAGTGAGAGTAGTTCCAGTATCAAGTAAGACTGGTAAATAGATGGAGTGAACACCCATTTGAGAAACACCATAAACACCTAATGAGGATTTATATTTCTTTGTTTGTCCGTAATGAACCATGATTTGAGAAGAATATAAAGTATCATCAATAACAAAGTTATTAAGATGAATAAAAAAGGCGGAAACAGGATTTTGAATACTAAGAGGAACAACAGCAAGTTCACCATAAAATTTATCGGTATCAATACCACCGAAAGTAATTTCACCATAAGCACTTTCACGAGTATTAAGCCATACTGAGTAGAGACGGGAAGCAATGGCCCCGCTCTCTACGAGTACGCTAGGAAGATTTGAGTAAGTAAATGAAACATTTGAATAAGAATTGAAGGCATTTGAGCCAATCTTTTTCTCAAAGAAAGAAGCTTGGTTGTGTTCATAACCGATACCCATAATACCAGGACCAGAATCAGCTTCAGTTGAGATACCAAAAGTCATTTGTGGAAGAGTGATTTCACCAAAGGTCCAGTTATCACGAGCGTATTGACCAAAAGAATAACCTAAACCATAAGTGATGTTATAATAAGTTCCATTCCATTCTAATGAAGAGGATTGATCAGGATCAAAAATTGAATATTCAGCATCAGAAATAGCTGAAGCACTTGGGTCGAAAACCCAAGGATCAGATGAACCAGTATCAAGAATTAATTGAACTTCTTGAGGTGGGGTACCAACTGAAAAGTTTGCAGTATATGAAATATATTCGAAATTTTCCATGGTGTAAACACCAGCACCTTTACCAGAGTTTTGATTAATCATGGCACCTTCCTTATTATATGCAATCTTAGGATAAGTATATGCATTTGTAAAACCGCGTGAAACAGACAATGGGATTTTAAAAGCACCTTCAGCAGCGGTTACTGAAGAACCAAGTAAAGCAGCTAAAACTGCGGATAAAACTGTGTTTGAAAACATTGTCACTAGACTAGATAATTAGTATACTGATAAATTTAATAATAATTTATATGTATATATGTATATATGTATGTATGTATATATATACATTTGCATAATGTGACTAACCTTAAAATCAGTTCTGTGACGACGATTTAAAAGACAAGATAATACAGAAACAATTACAATATTTCTTATATTTATTAGCTTATTCGCTATATGGACAAAATATAATATTGAAATATAGGTGAGAAATAATCAATAATATTGTATTAAATATAAATAGATTATTATTCTATAATATTTATATCAATTGAATATAATACAAGGAGAAAATTTTTTTTTTTTTTTTTTT